>MU870442.1:1344-30421 GCA_036418205.1 Ostertagia ostertagi | reverse complement strand
GTTTCAAACACACGCGCTCGTGTTTCCTAGGAACACATGTTGAGAGCGGACGCTGCTCATTCAGAAACCTCCGTATCCTTGTTTACAGCATTGTTCGGCAGATGCGGAAGACAGATTCGTAATTAGTAATGTCCGGAGACGGATTACATGGTGCGCATCTCATTTCGTTGGGCCATTCCGACATATCATCCCTCTTGTTTCGGAAACAGACCCTTTTATCTGGTGCTATGCTTCAATCTGAAAGCAGCTAGCACAAAAACAATTTCAAATTGACATTCTAACAAGGGGATTTGGCTCTCAACGTTGCTTCCACTGAAATTTGAGCAGTGATTCATACGAACGGTTTCATGATGTGTAATATTCTGACCAACAATAAAAACTCCAGAAATGCACGGAATAAGGCAAGGAGGGTCAACTGACAAGAAATGACGTTCTGTGGAGAGGAAAGAAGCCTTTAATGAGGTTCCTACAGAGTCTCCTCCAGCATGTAGGGTTTTCCAACCAACAATTAAAAATACAGTAGGATCAAGGCGAGATAGAAAATACTCATATGTTACCACATTAAGTCCCAAATGTGTTAAGCGACCTTGACCCACAGAATTTTCGAAATCAGTGCTGAAAGGTAACAAGACATGCATATAAGCTCATTCATAATAATTGCAGCAGGTCGAAGTCTCAAATACGCATGTAAGTTGAAAATCCTTGGATGTACTGTTATAACCAATAGGCACCAGAACGCGAGAAGCCACTTGGTTAGGTTTTCAAGAAACTTGATAGTTATGGAAGCCACAGCAGGTGACCAAACTCGTGGTATTTTGCATATATTCAACGGGCTACAATGTCGTAGTAGTTCGTTTATTTGCCCATCTAGAAATGCGAGCACAGTTAGCAAACTGTGCAAAGCTTAGTCGAAACAACATAAAATTGATAGAAACTAAAGAAGGTAAAAAAGAGCCAGGTGAGAATTTTCAGGGAACCCCCGAACCGGCGTTTTGAGAACTCTCTTGACAAAAAACAACCAAGCATAGCCAATAAGGCTGAGCGTCTGCTGATGGTGCCAAAACGATTGCAGAGAAGAGCGCAGTTTACTTTTTGAAGAATTCTCCAGCTTCTCTCTTCTTGCAACCTCGGCATTTCAGTTGTAAGTGTGTTAGTACTTCTGTGCCTTACGAGGTTGTCAGGTGGAACTTTTTATTCAGTGGCCTAACGTTTCGACGGAATCGTCGTCTTCAGAGGCCTGGACCTGCACAGAAGTAGACCAAACACTGACAAATGAAGTGCATTTAGGTACTAGGAAAGTAACTGAATATATCTGTTGAGTTATTCGGTATGGAACACAAAACCTTGACACTACCCAACAGAACTGGCCTTTCATGATTACCCCACAGTTCGAGTTTGTTCTATATAATTTCGTAAAGAGTTGCTGATGTCCAAATTGGCGATTTGTCTTCTTGAGCACTTGGAGGAAAGACTCATTTATCAAGGAAGGCTTCCAATTTTCACGAGAATGTGATTTGAAGGAATACAACACCTCCCACACTTAAGGGTAGAATTTACGATGAAAAAGTTAGCTCATTGGAAATAAAGAGTAGAGGTGGTCAGTGGAAGCAGGAATGAAGAAGAAACCATTGAAACAGCTCGAAACCCAAAAAATGGGACCCCTTTCCCTTGCTGTTGATTTGCGCATTGATGCTTCATTGTCGCTGTGCTCTTCAGCGTACGCCTCTCTGCAACTAATCATAGGCCACCTGTTAGACCGGAGTTGAGTGATTTAATAGTCGTGGCGCGTTTCCCCTACTAGCCGAGCAAGAGTGAGCCGGTGTTTAAGATTCACCGAGGTCAAATTCTTCGCTGCCAATTGCGCGTCGACTACCCGCAGGAGGTCCGCCTGTCCCTAGTTATTTGACCTTCTCCTTCTTTGAAATTTATCGTGAATTCCTCCTCAAAAGTACGGATAACAGTTGTTAGGTAGTCGCTACGAAAGACGAGACATGGGCAACGATTTCTAGCAAATAATACTGATAAATGAATTTCCATCAAGGAAGGGCATAGTATTCAAGTTTGAAACAATTCCATGCACAAGCGACTAGCTAAAAGCGGCTAACCCATTGTGGAATGTTCTACAAGGTGGCCACAAATGGGTGGTAACGAGAGCGTACCGCATGCAGTTTCAAAGTGAAACGGATGGGGTTTTGGATGTAGCTCTTGCCTACTTGCGTCTGAAGAAGATGTTTCGTCCTTTAATTCTACACTGCAGAATGTTACTTAGGTTCGACTGTCAAGCTTTAGCCTCAAACAATGATAGTTGTCACTTGTGTCGGTGGTGTGTGCTACTTTGCGAGTTCAGGATCAGGAAGCCTGCAACAACCCCATTGCGAAGATCAATCGACTAGTTGCTAGGAACTATTAGTATTGACGTAGAAGAGAAACTTCCGTTGTTACCAAAAACAATATTGAGGAGGTACGCGCCGAGCCGATAAGCTCTAGCACATCCGCCCTGTCGTTTGTCTTCCTTGCTAACGATTACGTGCACTTCCTGGCAAGTAATCGTCAAAAGACATCCGAAGGCACTTAGCGTGAAAAAGCTTAGCTCTTCAATGGGGCGAATAAACTGGAAAAGGAAGTGGAACTGGACGGAGGCGCTGTCTCAGTTCTGTATTGCCTATTTTTTCACTTATGAGAAAGCACTCACAGTTGCGTTGGTCTTGGTTAGGTAGAGTGGCAAAAACTGCATTACAAAGGCGCAAGAGCTCAACATCTTAGACATAATCGAACCCGGGTACAGAAAAGTTTTGGCGGTGATCACATGAAAAACCACCACACTTATTATTTCTGTTTCACGAGGCACAAATTAGAAGAGTGAGGATTATTCCGAAGTACTTCATACTCCAATAATTCCCTGAACCAGGAAAATCCTTAGAAGAAATCACAACATCATTGAAGGTTCCTGTAGAACCAAGCACACGACGAAATTCGCGCGAAGTTCTCGCTAGCTGAGCTGCGCAGAAATCGTTGCGTTTGGAAAGTGGAGACCTAGATCGCCCCACTCAAATCTACTAGTTTACGCTGCACTATGTGCTGAAGATAGGTACCTGCTGGTAACACCATGGAAACGATGGAAACGTCTATGGACTCACTAAAGCGTTTTATAAGGCCTGAAACGCACTACATACAGTCGATATCCGAAAGTTGGGGTAGGTGTCACCGGAAGTGACGTGCACTTGATAGAAGTTGCGTGGATAAGCTGTTGCCAGCACTTTGCTGATATCCAGCGATGTATGTTGGAAGCAGCTTATCCACATAGCTTCTATCAAGTGCACGTCACTTCCGGTGACACGCCTACCCCAACTCTCAGATATCCCGTTCCCTACCATGGAGATTCGGTACGAGAAACACCAAGAGGTTTCCGCAAGGGACTGTTCGGTCTGACAGGGAGGAATCCACTATACAAGATTAAATGCAACTTTCAGCGTCCACGTTTAATAAATATATAACCATTTTAGTTGAAATTGCAATATATACATTCCTACATGTATTAGAAAGCAGAAAGCTTGCGAGTTTTTGAGCCCCTCTCACTACTTCCATGAAAATTGTCTATGAATGAAGATATAGTCGCTGATGGAGTGACAACGCGAAGAAGAGCTTTTTGGCGATACTCGGACGAGAATTCTCAGCAAGGCCATTTTGACAACGTTTGAAATGATTTTTCTGAGATGATTGAATGGGGCAAATTTAGTTTTTTTGAATTAGTGCATTCTAGGAGAGTGATGGATTTTGAAGGTGTACAAAAACATACGCTCCGCAAGAATTTCCTCCTTAATTACGCGAAAACGTGACTTTCTGACTATGTTACATAAAATCAGTAGTATTCAGAACGATCTCGCCGAAATCTCCTTCTTTTTTCCAATTCGTTTACATTGAAGGCATGGTCATTTCATACGTGTTCAAATCTCAAGATGTTCCCATAGAATGTAGAAAAGCTATTCAGCTGTCAGCGCTTGTGCTACAAAAACAAACGCCTTTTTTCGCAGGCCGCCTGTACAAAGAGGTCTGCGATGCTCGCCTTCCTTAGCTGGAGGGGGGGGGGGGGAGAAAGTTCGCTGATTTAAGTTTGCTGACCCTTGCTGGATTCTGGCCGAAACTGTGTCCAGCGGATGTCTATGTAGCAGTTGGAGCGCTGTCACCATCATGTCACTGAAGGATCACCTCCTGCGGACGCACAGACACATCGACACACCAACAGACCGACGGACCAAGTCAGCGGCGTGTATATCATGAACGAACCTTTTGATGACACGAAAGAAAATGCCCTCGAACAGAAAAGAAAAGAGGCAGGGTGAACAAGGAAGGCGCGGAAGCGAAGGTTTTCATATGAAATTTCAAAGGCACCGATCGTGATCGAGCTGGTGTGTTGGAAATTAGACTAGATTGCAAAGAAGTACGAAAGTGGGGGAAAGTCAAAAGCACCATAGAAAACAGTGAAACTTTTCTTGGGTGGTCAACCGTGGTACGACGAAGAGATAGCGCTGCGAGGAAGAATGGAGTGGGTACGTCGTACGCGATTGTAAAAGTGGCAACAATCGCAGCGGTTAAGCCATTATCTCCTTCTGTCGCGCACTTCCAAGTCGCGACAGTAACACCAGTAATCAGGAGCGCTGTTAGTTCACTCTGGGAGAGAACAAGAATCTGATTGTGACCTCTGACTTTGAAGCAGGATCATAATAGGTTTGGAGTTCGAAGAAGAGGAAAGTTCCCACTTCTCCCCTCTGACTAGCCGTTTGACAGAGAGGAGGATAGTGTTGATAAGGACACATGACCAATGATAGTCGCATCAATGCGGGAACCAACGGACAAGGAAGGATACCATTTCTTGAGTTCTGGGCCGTCTTTCTTGATTTTTTCGTACTCTGTGCATCCATAACCTCCCGTCCTTGATTTCTTATGACTGCTTTTTCCTTGAGCTGCTTTTTCCTTGAGCTTCAACTTCAAGCCATGCATTACACTCCTAATCCTAGTAGGAAATTTAATAATGTTACCATGATATTCGAAATTTTGAGTGATCTCGCTGAACGGTCTCAATAATCCTGTTGACACCCACAGAATCAGAAGGTCATAAAGTTCTTCAAGCAACATCCTCAGCGAAAGAAGTATCGATCCACGAGTAGCAAAAGACGTGCCGTTGTCGCGCTCCAAAGTGCGCGACAATGGCGCTAGGATCTTAGAAAGTCAGCTTTTGCGACTAATCTTAGCATTTGGACGAGTTACGTCGCGCACACCCCATGACACGCAACGTGGATTACGGCGTAGCGGCTAATTCAAATACGCGCGGGTTTTGAGCCGTGGAGCAAGGAAGTTCGTACAACTCGTCTGGGCCCGCCCCTCCCAAAATTCTAAAGGGAATTCCTTGTTTAAGGCCTCATAAAAGGTTAACTTGCTTCGTTTTATTTTTAGTCAACTTGACATCTACAACTCCATTTCGACCGCTGTAACCCCACAAATTCGATCTATGGGTGTTGCTTCAGGTAAATTCCAAGATAACATTGGCGCTGAACGTTCGAAATGTTCCGAAATGGCCGCAATCTCGCCAGCAATGGGTCAAGGCGCTATCTAGTCCTCAGACTTTTATGTTCTTCAAATGCAGACCATCCGAGTAGCTTCAGGGTGAGGGCAACAGTGCATAAAGTTAACTTTGTATTGTGGTCAACGCGGGTCCCACCGTAATACTACATTGGATACCCTGCCCTAAAGGCTAAGTTGGCAGCGCGGCGGGTACCAAAAGTAAATGGTCAGCATAAAACAACAATAGCTTTCATATATGGTGAAGCAGTGGCTTCGATAACAATACACTCATATCATTTGACAACTCACTGTTATCAACCCGGTTCTAAGTTTTTTCCAGATGTGCTTACGCTGCTTTCCTCTACGACGCTGACTGAGGTGACAAGGCGACAAAAGCGCGTTGGTCCAATTAGTAGTAGCCAATTACTCACACCAACCTCAACCAGCAATTTACGTTCATAATAACTCATAATATCGCAAAAACAACAACTATCTTCCTATTTTGCTGAATATTAATTGATGAAATCGATCACATGAGGTAAAACAACGCATGCAAGGCGAAGATTTATGGCACTAATCAGGAAGTTCATAAGACGTGGATCGCTTTCACGAGCGAAGTATTCCATTCCGTAGTTGCTGGTGCATGGAACATACTAGAAATCAGGTTTATTCCTTCCTGATCGGCTCTGGGAATGAAAAAAGAGAGCGAAAAATCGGAAAGCGTCACACAGGCTTGATGTCCAATTATTGCTTCCGTGAACCCATTTTTCATCCCTATGTTTGATCAACAATTCTCCTCTAACCTAAGTTATTTTAGCATGCAACTACACGTCTTAGCAGAAGTGTTTCAATATATTTCGAATCAAGAAAATTTTACTTTATTTACTTCGATAGAAAGTTCTCCTGGTAGTAATATATGAAGAGTATGGCCGATCAGCGAAAATATGTGAACTCCTTTTTACCTCTCATGGGCCCCATTCATGCAGAAATAGCAGTATGAAAAAATCGCCTCAAGCTCCTTAAATTCTTAGTAAAAGGCAAGTAATACGCGTCCATGTTAGCGAATGCTGTGTTTGCAATTGTATGGTGACAAAAATTGATATGAGTTGAGAAAAGTAATAATTTGCCTAGCGCAAAACGGCTCAAGAGCAAAGGCTGCACAGGAGCATATAAGAAGGATCCGAAGGGGGCGGTACATCGCCAGAATGAAATGGAGTGGTTTCAGGAAAATTAAGGTTATGTAAGCCGAAATAAAAGTTGTAAGGTGGATCAACCCTGGAATCACTACGATTAACTCAGTTTTTATAACAGGCGAGCAATTTTGTGAGTAAAGAAAAAGGATTTCGTCAGCGTCGCGCCAGAGTTTGTTTGGATTCACAGTGGGTTGCATCAAGGGATCGACTACGATAAGTTCTGAAAAAGTTGGGGGGGGGGGGTGAAGGGGTGGTGATGGTAAGGAACCAGTAGCAAAAAGCAGAGAATTCCGTCAAAAACAAGCTGAATAGAACCCCTTACATGTCCGTTCATTTTCGACCGTGAACGAGCAGCACAGAATAAAGTCGCTCGGATGTGTAAGCCCCATGGCCCGTATCACGCCAACAAACATCACGATTTGATTAATAAGGTTTTGCACAGATAAGTTAGAAGATGCGATCACTTCAAGTGAAAACCCTCGACAACATAGAAGCACATGATGCCGCGCTTTGGTAGCTGTTCTACTACGTTAATGTCCAATGGATACTAATATTTTTTGTGGATTCCTTACTTTTGTTTGGTGTGTGTTAAAACATGGGGCTCGCAAGACAGAGGAACAATGAACTAAACTAATGGGAGGAGCAGTTCAATTGGCGTCATGGATATTGAGGCTTTGAGCGCTATTGAGCTGCAAATGTCTCACCTGCGCGCTCAGAAGTGTCACACCTCGCTTCCCTGGACGCCTGCCCAATGGTTTTTGGCGCAAAGGAGTACTTCCTGGTGCCTAACCGCTTTCGTGATCACTTCTTTCAAAGCAATGAGTATGTACAATGAAAAATGGCCAGCCCCAGAGAAGCACATGCTCCAGTGGAAATGGTAGCCAGTCGGCTAGGAAAACGAGGGGCCTTGCAGTCTTCGATGTGTGAAGTATTGACGGTAGTTGTCAACACATGTCTGAAATCTTTGGACCAAAAATCGGGTTCCTCTCCTCGAAAACGCCAATTAACACAAGATATAGTGCCATTGTCCAGACATCATTACAAGCAGGGTCGATTTCATTTGGAGCAATGGTTCGGCCACCAAACGAGGTCGAATTTTTCTTGTTTCTTTCTCGCTGTCGCATGATTCGCCACCCTTACTACTTGCATATTTGGACAACATCAAATGATCATTGCCCCAGTGGGCAGTGACCACAGTGGCTTGAATATATCGAGTAGAGCAGACCTTCGTCTTAGCTATGGTCCTCAGCTTCTTTATGCAGCAAATAACGAAGCAATAGCGTTTTGATACACCTCAAAACGACAAACCTTCCTCCTTCGAGGCGAATCCGCATTTATATGCACAATTACATAAGGAAATGTCCTTAATAAATAACGAACCGACGCGGGGGGAAAAATCAGGTGTCGCTGTATCAATTTGAAGGCTGGGACTATTGTGTGTGGAGTAGAAGCACATATGCGTCGGATGGGCGTTTCGCGAGACGAGAAAGCGCAGAAATAAAAGCCAGTGCTGCACTACTGAGTCCACCGAAACGGCAATAAGTCAGCTAACGAAGGTAATCACACGTAGACTCTGTGAGATGAATATGTAGGATATAAGGATCACGCAGCCATATGTAAGGGCGCTCTCGTCGATCGCATATATATGCTCTCTTTGCAGCACACAGTTCTTCCTTCTCCCTAGCTTTGTCCTCACAGTCCGCAGGGTCTCTGTATCTGTTTCCATGTTGTCTATCTAGGACGTCTTCTAATGCGACCCCGATCTTCAATGACGGTCTCGTCTGTTACGGACGCCCTCAGCCCTGTTTGGGCTCCTCGTTGTTCGTTGGCATTTTTGGCACTCGAATATCCAGAGTCTCCTTATTGGGATATTCGCCGCTGCTTAGAGAATGCCCATGACATTCGCAGGCATTTCCCTCACCTTCAGCTGTACAGGGGCAGTGTGCCATTACCGCTCTGACATTCGTTTCCGACCGTGTCCAGTCGCGCCCAGCTGCAGGCTCATCTCAACGTCTTCGTCTTAGCGGAGAAGAAGGTGTCTTTTGAGATTATTTGCAGCAATCACTACCGTAAAGTATTGCAGGCTCACCTCTATTCGGTACACCTTGCCTCCGCGAACGTTCTGGAGCACCTTCGATCGCAGGCGATTCCAGGTGAATTCCCCCATTTTATCCATGCGATTTGATCCTTGCCTTTATTGCCTGGAACCTTACCGCAACCTTGAAAACAAATTGCTCAGATTTATACTTTCTTTTCATTTATATCGATGGAGTTCTTCTGACTAAACGCTTTATTTACCATTATTATTTTATTTATTTATTTATTCATTTATTTATTTACTTATATACTCATAAGAGTGCACCAACGTCCCATGCAGAAAAAAAAACAACCAGTAAACACAACGATGGTGAGAACTAAGAATGAAGGTGAAAGGCTGAAGTTGGAGAGAAAACCGTCCGCAGTGCAGGATGTTTATTTAACCAGATTGGTCCCCCGGCAAGCGCCGGAACCTCCCTACCTTGCGTAAGCTTTCCCTTCTCCCTCCTCTCCTTACTCACCCCTCGTTCTCCTCTGCTCGCCGGCTACCACAGCATCACCTTGTGGAATGACCGAAAGTGTGCTAAGTGCGTGTTTATATAGCCGTTCTGGGTTATCACAATCATGCTTGTGCAAAACATTGATAGCGCAAATCCTGCGAGCTACCCGATTTGTTAGCGGTTTGTTTATCCCATGAGCCTTATCACTCACTCACTTCATTTTGCGGACGGACACACATACATACATACACACACATACAGATACACAAACCGACACACAAAGTTAGCGCTTTATAAAATAGAAGGGATAACTACATTCATCATGCCAGTGCATTGTGGCAGTAGAACAGCCTTTGGTAAATTTGCAGCAAGCAATGTACCCACAGTGGCCATGGTTGCCATGTTTTACAGTGGTAGTATGTGGAACATGTGTGTGTTAGTCTCTTCGAGGTCTACGGGTATGCCAAACCTCCCACGTGAAAACCGACTTGCTCGGTACCGAGCACTAGGTCAAAAACAAGGCTTGTAATTTGCTTGATAAGATACCATAAAATAAACGAAAACGCGCGATCGGCCATCGTAGTCAATAAACAGCCAGTGATCATTCTGGAAGGGAGGAAATCTTACCAGCAGTACTACAGGCCAATTTGTTTTCGCTTGCGAGCATGCTACACAAAGTGGCAAAGTTAGGAAGCCGGAAAAGTTAGATCTTCGCAAATAACGATGTCTTGGCATTCATGATTGTGACGAAGTTCTAGCACACCAGCTGTTTTCGTCACAATCACGCAGCTGATCACGACAACGCAGGCCTTTGTTGTAGGAAAACTTAACCTCGCGAATGGATGCATATGCGCTGTGACTCCCACAATCAGATTAGTTCTCTATGTCCGAGTATGCAGGAGTGTGCAAAAAGTCCTATGCAGAGTCTAGCATGCGGATTATTCAAGATTACTCCGGAACTCCTACGTTCCTTTTGTGAACATATGGCGGAATGCAAATTGGATTGATACATATCATGCGCATTGCGTTTTGACCTCTTCGGTGACGTTTTTCAGGCAAACCCTGAGTCTCGCCGAGAAGCTAAACTTCTCTCAAAGTCTTGTCGAAGCCTTGTTCGGCGCAGTGTGGCTCGGGGGGGGGCACCACGCAACATCGCGTCAAAATCACGGAAACGCTCCGTTTTAGGACTAAGCTTTTGAAGAGGAGAGGAACTCCGGTGTACGGAAGCAATTTTCGTATTCTCCGGAGTTCGTCCCTGCTGTTTAGGCTTAGTCCTAGATGACTTTTCTCAGAGTGGCCCCCCCGAGCCACATTGCGCCGCTTTGTTCTTTACAAGCGTCCTATTGCCGGCCAACCACAACTTATGGCTTTTCAGTACTGCGTATCTTCCTAGCCAAACCATTCTCTTTCAGGAAACGTCGACCACTTTTCGGGAAATTTATTCATTTGTCTTCATTTTTGCCATATTACAGTTCAAAAGCCCATTGATTGGTTTTTTTTGGGACAGATATTAGCAGTTTTCAAAAACGTTGATTCGAATATTCTATTTTCTTAGCCCTATATCTCATTACAACTTGAGGCACTGAAGTAGCGACAAACAGTTTTAGGGCAGAAAGATGTTCCCATATAGTACAGAAAACCCCTCGGGTGAAACATTACCCGAGAAACGGTGGATTTGTTTCGAATGCACAAACAAAAACGCCACGATGTGCACCAACCCAGGAAGATTCACCATCGCGGGCTGCGTAGCAGCCTGTATAAAAACGAGCATCTATTAGGCATTTGCTAGCCATCTTTAATGGAGCTATTAAAGCATATGGTCGCAAAGCTTATGCGGAATTCAGCCTGCGAGCTATTTTTACTCAAAGCTTTCGGATCCCCAAGACAGGGGCAGAAGTAAACGTTCGCAAGTTCTGAAGTATCGAGCTAGGCAGGCGGCTCTTCTGGAGATTTCGAAGTTATTCCAGTTCACTGCACTTGATTCATGGAGAAACAAGGCGGGTAGATTTTTGAACTAGTAGCTAATTGCTGTGGAGGCGTTGTCCGAAGTCAGGATCGAAATACTACATTTGAAATAAAATTTGCCATTGCGAAGAGGCGTCTAAATCAGCAACTAAACACAGAGATTTTCATCAAGACATCTTCCACAGTGAAGGGCTGTCACAGTGACTGCTATTCCTCATGCTTTCTGATGGTTCAAAAGGTCCGCTAAATTCGGTCTAGTTAGGGCACTTGAATCATCTGCGATTTCTGCAGCGAGGATTGTGATGAAATAGGGGGGGCCTACTCTCTACTCTACTCGCCCTAATCAGCGACCCAAAATTTGGAGTACCCACTTAGTATCATTGAGAGTCGATCTATTGAAAGGAATGTTTCATTTGCAGTTCTATTTCGAATTCACCCTTCCCATTCTACGGTAAATAGATTCTTTCTCCGGAATCGCTCGGCTGACCCTATTCATTTCGAGCTTCGATCGCGGGCATAACGAGCCAGATTGATCAACGCAAACCATAAAGCCTTGGTATTTGTCACAGAATTAACTGTTCTGCGACAATTCTGACCGCTTGCTCTCGTCCGCTTCTCTCTAGACATGATGTGTACTGTTCTGGTTACTAGATTTAGCGCTACAGAGGCATATCGCGACAGGGTGTACCTCTTGACAACAAGATGGGGCGTAAGGGTGGCTCTTCTAAATATAGGCCGCGTATACCGTCGAGTCGTTGTGTGAATGCTTTGACGTGTTTGTTTATCGAGGAGGAGTGGATTGGATGCTCTAGGGATAATGTCAACAATGCATTTCGCACAAAGTAGCGCTGTTCGATAAAGCACCCCTGTTGTAATGAATGGCAACAATGCCGCGGTAAGGTCAATCAATGATTTATAAATATGGAGTTTTGCTTTCAAAAAGGATCACGGCGCCCGTGATTAGCTGCTGTCTAGGCAGCGGTTGACATTACGGATGTCCTATCCCATTCCCACCTGATGCGCATTGACCCTTTTTGGACTTTTTGAGATAGAGCTCTCGACTGTGCCTGAGGTGCGCCTTTCAGAAAACGTGACCCAAAATTGGCCTACTCTCAGAAAGTTAACTGGCTGTTTAAAGTGGACGAACAATAATTCTTCAATCGACTATCCTCACAATAGTTAATTTGTTGACGCGCGTGGGGTGGCAAGCGCTTGAATAGGTGGTAGAAAGGTAGAAGTCAGTTTTGGGCAAACGCTAGGCGTCAAGCGTTGAACCACTGGAGCATTCGCGTGGTAGCACACTAGGGTCAAGCGCGTTCAGCGTTGGACCCCATTTTCCACGATTTTTGCGGATCCCGTGCCGTAGCTCTCGAGCGGTGCCGAATTGCGACCTCGGCTGTTTTTGTTAACATTAAGCGTGCTTAATAACTTTCTGTACGGTATCTTGTTTTGACTTCTTTGAGGCTAACTTCGACTGTGCCTGAGGTGCGCTTCTTCAGATAACTCACAAAAATTGCCTGCACTCTGGGTGTGTGGGGGGCTGCTTCAGAGAAGTAATCTCGCTGTTAGAGAGTGATAACAAAATTCTAAGAAGGCGCACCTTCAAGTTCTACCAGGGCCCAGTACTAGCTCTTTCGGCATGCGAGACCTTCTTATGAAGCTGTAAGAAAGTTTGAGAACTTCCAACAGCGTTCTCTATTAACATATTAGAGTGTCGCGCGAGAAAATGCCGGTTTTTGACCTCCATCTTCAAAGCAACAATATCTCAGCTCAAATTCAACATTTTCAGTAATTCAAAAAAGTGTTGGAAACTACTCATTTTTCTTAACAGGAAGCGTACTGGTTTAATTAACGAACTTGAGATACAGGAACAGTAGAAGCTCAAATATCGGCCAAGGTCTTTTCCATCATGTCTCGGTTTTCAAATCTTTTTCTCCCCAAGAAGCTGTCGAGATTGCCGGAAAACAGGAGGTTGGTGAGGGTGAGATCCTGCGAATGCACTGTAAGAAGCAAAGCTGGATAGGTTGATTTATCCTCTCACCAAACGGAGGCCAAATAACTCAACCAACCCAAGCCTTGGTTTATTTCAAGCAGCATATTCAGCTGCAAATCAAAACATTTAATCTATTTTAATCACTTTATCCCTCTCTTACGAAGACCTTTGTGCGACATGTGGCTGGGCGTCAACATGGAGAACAGTTCTTTTCCTTCTTCTGGTTAGAGGCCTTGCTCTTTACGGAGCATTATATCGATGTTATGGACAGACATTGATGCTCTACCAAAATCACCTGGGTTCAGAAAGCTGCGATGCATCATTACTCCGGAAGGCCACGAAACCATCAGCATGGTCCTCACCTTGTAGAAATTCTACTTTGGAAAAAGTTTTTGATGTTCGTAGTTGTTTAGATTTTTGGAAAATTGCTCTATTCTATAGCGAAGGGTCCTATTTCCGTCGAGGATGACGAAAAGTTCCAGAGTCGGACATTTTTGTTGAGTAAAAAAAGTTGTGCCAAGATCCCTGCAAGGTGACTTTGCTGCTGCTCAGTCAGTTCATGCGGTACCCACTTGTCCAGCTTTCTTACCTTCCCAAGTACCTTCAGGCGCTCCGAAAATTTCAGTATGCTTGCTCAAGGTTATGCGCTGCTGGGCGCGCCCGTCGGCCCCCCCCCGCCCCCCCCCCCCGCTGCCGTACACTTGTTTGGAAATCTTCTTCTGCCGGGTCTTCAGAAGGCCGCCGTCAAGAGGAGAATGTCGTCCGTAACCCCCCTCACTTCGAATCTAGATTTCCCTAACTTGAAAGCTTCGGAGCCATCGAAGCAGTGTGCTTTTATTGCAACATCCTTAGCCCCACACAGCAATCCTATTCCGAGCTGTCCGCACAGCACCCTCTCCAAATTTCAACTCACAGAAGTGAGAGAAGAGAAGAAACCTGCTCAAACCACTACTTTGACGCCTTCACTTCAAACCTTTAAAAAAAAGTGAGGCCCGAGTCCCATCAAAATACAATGGCCGTGCAAGAAAGAGAATGAAATGGGCTTTCCAACGATATGCATAGTACAGCAATCGTATGGAAATTTCTCGGAAAAATATCAAATAAAGTATGAGACATTGAAACCGGCATTAATTTCGGGACAACCTAATAGTTTATTAGCTGAAGGTTTAGTGACTGCCCCTGTTTTTCAAAAAACTGTCCCGTTCGAACATCATTTTCCGTGCAAAAGCGAGTTTTTGGGCTTTCAGCGGCCATAACTCACTTCATCTTCAATTATGTGATGCACTTTTTTCATGTGTAGGAAGTACTGGATTTGCTCTTTCTAATAAGCTACTAGCCGTTTCTCCGTTCTAGTGCCCTTTCGAGGAATATCACACGTTCGATAACATTCTTTTCGCATGGGCTTGTTGAGTCAGTCACGAGCGAGTTTTTGAAGGCATGGTCAGGGCAGATGATCAACTCCTCCAAAGACCGCTTTGGCTGGAGAACGGGTAAAGACATTTTTTGAACCGGAATTACTGGGCGGTTGGTGCGATATTTCCGCTCCCTACCGGTGTTTCAACATGGCCATTGGAAGTTAGCGTCTCCCAAAAAATAGGTCTCCGAAGAACTTTGTTTTCAGCCCCGAGAAGTCAAACCTTTCATAGGGATGCATCCAACTGTTCTTTATTCCTTAAGAAAACACTGTAATTTGCCTAAAACTGTCTCTCTGTGCATAATAAATCGAATCTAATGCGGTCTGTGCAAGCGCGGAGCGCGAGCGCGACGCCCGCGTCCCCTGTCTGGCCGGCAAACTCGAAACCTCCTGCGACCACCCCCCGTTGAATAGTTCGAACGGCACGGTTGCCCCTGCCGCATGTCACTACTCATGGCGCTTTTCGTTCTTTGCGCATGCTAAAAGCGTACTACTAGCTTTACTTATAGTGGATTGAAGTGGAAGGTTGTACAGGGCAGGGGTCGCACTGACTGGTTTGGTCGGCTTTTAGTTCTTGAACAGACCCATTAAGAAGTCGATTGTATATCTGTCTATGGCAGGTCCAGCCCTGAACTAATATACTTCACAAGATGTGTGCCCTCGGTTGGTAGAGCTATTGGCATCCTGAGTATATAGCAGGCACCTAGACGGCGATTCTATGTCAATATTCTCATTTTTCTAGGCGGACCGGCAAAACTTGCACCTCGTCCTGTTAAGGGGGCTGGTCAGTGACTACATCGACTTGGCACCGCTCCAACCAAGTCCAATCGATCAAAAAATCGAAAACTTCACAATATCGTGAACGAGAGTAACGAATCACTCGAGACGATTGCTCAGAGTGGGGAGAGCTCTTGAAAAGAGGCAGAGGCAGGATTCCCACTTCACTGAGGATGCCTGGAAAGCAGGAGTAGCGCGAATGATTATGATGTTGAATGCCCCAAAGAGGTGCGCAAAAACGAATGAAAGTGGGAGAGGCCTTATGAACTTCAGAGATTTGTGCACGCAATCTCCACTTTAAGCGACAAATAAGTGAAGTGCACAATCGAGTGCCTTCACATCCTTATGTCTTTTTTATGAGATTTGAGGTTGCTCTGCTGAGCCTATCCTTCCTAAGTGGTTATTGCGATTTGCTCAAAACATAGGTGTGACTGAAAATAAACGAGTCTGCCACTACTGCATAAAATCAAAAATTCGAACATTATTTTTATCCCTCTTCATGTGAGCCGACGTTCTTCAACAGCCGTCGGAGGGCCACTGACCTCTGTGAGTGTCGCCTTCTCCTGCATGTGTCCCCTGTCTTCATAGGTTCTGACCTAATGCAAGACCCTACCATCTTGTGGACTAGCAATTTACCAGGTGGATGTCGCGTGAAGAAGGGTTCAGTCACAAATATGAATGACTGATGAAGCATTGATACTTGATTTAGTTCTGTAGTAGTAGCGATTGCCTTCTCCTACCGCTCCTCTCGTCTTCCAAATTCGGCTCGAGCACCTTACACAATCCACAAAAGTGTGCCCGAACAATGCATAAACAGGGAGCGGGGCACTAAAGCATTTTGTTTCCTTATTGAAATGGATCTAACCATTCCTTGCTAAATTCAAACCAAATGCCTCCGACCTAAAATTGAGAAGCACATTCCATTTTACTTGAAAAAGACCTCATAGTGGCTTCTAAGTGGACGACATCCGAAAAATTTGCCGCGGGTACACAGTGCGCGGTTGAGCTCAACGGGTCCTTGACGGATCGTGTAGCATTACGACGTTTTAAGAAACGCTGGGTAGGAGTGCATTGCTAAAAGCTTATGCCTCTAGAAGACAACGAACAAGGAATCAATTCAAGAAATTATGTGAGAGCTTCAGGCTAGAACCACATTTGAGGAACACTCTGATGTGGAATTCCGTCAAGGGCGGCCATCTTTCCGACGAAGAAAGCATTGAAGTAGGACATGGGCAAGATGTCTTTTTTTCGGCCCCTTCGTATAGGTATATGACACTTGGAGGGGCTTATCACAAAACCTAGACATAAATTCAAGAAGAAACATTCAGCGTCGATTGATAAGTTGCATTTTGAGGAAGATGCACCCATCATCAAACCGACAAATAGTTCTACCGCCACACAAGTAAGTGTCTTTTATATAATTACATAGAGGGACGCGGGCTCAGATATTCTAGCGCAAGAGGAAATGAAGGGGTAAAACACTGAAGCATTTGACGTTGATCAATCTATTTGTGGGGCTTTTCAACACGACTCGCCTATACAATGACTTGCGGGGGCCGGCCGATGTATAGTTCAGTTTTTCGTCTCCCCAACAAGCCTAGAACCAATTAGTCTACTCTGAGAGAATCTAAAGTCGGAACCACGAACGACCCAGATTTTGATCTTCACCACTTCTTCCTCCAAGACGGAATGATCGACAAAAAGTAAAAGATACATGGAACGGTGAAGCTCAGCGCTGTGGCTAACAGACAAAATTGTGTCAATAAAGCGCGTGCCATAACATTGTAACTTAAAAAACCGTGTGTAACCTCACTCAAAAGTTCGTGGAAATGTGAAAGGCCTCAGTGGAGATCATGATAACTTGAATATGAGCTCAAATTCGGATCGTCACAGAGCTAACCAACAATCAGTGAGCAGCGGTCCCTAGGAAGCGGCGCATAACGACTTGATCTAGGAAATCACACAGCTCCAAGCTGGTGCAATTGGGTAGACAGGGCGATTTTGAAGACTTCATATTTTGATGACGGTCACGTATAAGGGGAGCAGCCAAAATAACTGAATTGCATCACATTAGACGGAACCTCGGCCATTATGCAAATGAAAAAAGTTATGTAAATGAACGTAAAATAAGAGACAAAACAGAATCGGGCGTTTTGTTTGTGAGTGATTCCATAAAATATCTCAAATCTACGCCCCACCTCGGGGAAACATCTCTACATCCATTGAAAGGCAAAACCCAGCATACAAGGGTAAGTGAAGCTTTTCAATCCATCCGGAAATGAAGTCGTGCTCTAAGATTACGGGCATTTCTTCACCACATGACTATGTGTGTTTCTCCCAGCACATACCCCGCGAAGAAGGTAGAAAACCCACTTCCTGCAAGTAAAAGTTTTTGTGTTCAAGTTCTGATTAAAATTCCTCTCAGCCGGGTGGCAGAGTGGGTAGAAGTCTCGTTGTTGAATATACTTGAAACTGAATGAAATGAAACAAGTCCTCTATGGTTTCGACATCTAAGGCCATCTCCTATCCCCACAGTCTAACATGACTGGATCAGGCCGTAGCTGTGTAGCTTCCTTCATCTGATCACTCGTGATCTGCTTCTAGGAACTATGGCTAACTAAATGAGCCTCATTACCACCTGCAGCTCTGGAAACGTCGCCATTGTTGAGTGTCACCAGCCGTCTGCATTTAAAGTGTGGGCTGGAGCTTCATGGCTTCATCAGTACCTCTGTGCTCAGAAATGGAATCAAAGATGCGTAGGCGTAATCCTCAGTAGAAAATTAGATAACTGTTGCAAACTCTGAACGGTGAAAATGTAGTTCGGGGGGCCACCCTATCTAATCGAGGTGGAGTTGCGGAAAGACACTCATATCTAATCAAAGTAGAGCTGCGGGAAGGCACTTATATCTTATCATATCTTTCACTGAGACCGTGGCCTACGACTAGTACGCTTACCCTTGTCATATTATTCTATGGCTAAAATGGCTGCTACCTTGCTGGCTCTTCACTTTCACCAAACCTTCTTGCGACTGCCATGCGAGCCCTCGAAGAAAGGACCTTTCAGGTATCCGATTTTGTATGGAATCTTTGCTTGGTATCCCTCTAATTGAATGTACATGGGGGTTTTTCAGATAGCTGTTTCCTATGGATACTCTGCTTTGGTAGGCGCTTATCCAATCAGACACTCAGAGGACAGAGTCTGAGTATGAATATTGATTAGAGATATGACCGCGCCTTCCGCGCTCCATCTTTGATTAGTATTATGAGTGGCCCCCTCGAACTACATTTTCACCCTCTGAAATATCCGCCTTCTTGTTGACTGGTAACAAAGGGATCACGAGAAAGTCTAAAAGGTTCCTTGCGCAGAGAAGGAGGAACAGAATCTAAGATGAGAGAACATGGCGGAAAAATAGCTAAACTCTGACACTCCGCTTACACCGATGCGTCGTCAGCTACAAGCCATGCAGACATCGATGGTGCTGCAGACCTCTCAAAGCGTATTCAGTTGGACAGTTTATCTATCAGAATGAGATTATCGCTCTAACTTCAATCTTGAATGTGCTCTTCTAGATAGAGGATAGAGGATTTCGCTGAGGCTCAAAACGCGGCGTCTTGTTCCACTTGCTGATCTTTGATGTTTTTCGATGCCAAGGTCATAGAGAACGATCTCAGGTATGTATTTCGCTGAAGGCTCACGCGAAGCTCTGGTTAATAGTGCGCAGCAGCATGATTATTAAAGTTAATTTTGATAGAAAAATAAAAAGGAAATTTCCCCCTGACTTATCACCTTGTATGCCTTACTTATCAAATAGTTAAGGGTACGTGGAATTAGCGACAAATAACCGTCTGGCCGAGTCGGAACATTTAGTTGTATAAGTGAAGTGTGGGAAGGAGAAACCCATATTTGGAGTAGTGGACACTGTAATATTGTGTCGTAACGAGAAAGGGGTCGTTGAAATTTACAGAAATCGGCCGTCCAGCCGTAAGGCAGACATATTCCAATTTCGAGAATTGCACCCATACCCCACACTCCCGTCTGTTTCGTATAGCGCCCCTTTATACGAAAAAATCTGAACATTTCTTCAGGCTGTGAAATCTTGTTTTTCCAGACTTCCATCTACAGTAAGCCGTTTGTACGGAAGGGAGCAATTTACCATTCCCTCATGGATGTACTCTCCAAAAAACGAGCAATCCTACTAAAACACGACCTCATCTAGATCACAGTATACGGAATCTGTTGAATATTTATGAGAAGCTATTATGATGGGGTATTTGCAGATGACTGAAGTTATATGTTAATAGGTCTGTAGTATTGGGAAATGGACAGCAGCAACATCGAATATATTAACTTAAGAATCTACAATTGTATTTATTATATAACATTTTGAGAGGCAGTAAATAACGACGTAGATCTCGTTCAAGTTTTTCTGAAAACAGCGGTAACCGCAACCTTCAGCGAGTAGCGCCAATTTTGTGTGAGAACTATCCCAGAAGGTTTTGGCAATGATCCCCGAATGAATATCTCAACACTTTATGCGCAGCATTACCTAAATTACGTGAATGCTCAATTGAGCAATGAAAGCAACAAGCGTCACGATGAGACCTGGGTTAAGGATTGCTCGACAGCAAATGACACTAGCCGAAATTTCCACGTCACGCAGCTCAACCTCATCATCAGCTGGATGTCATCACAATTGCTCATCTCACATCTGACACTGCCCCTCTACTCAATCTTTCGGTGTTGCTGAATATAAGCAAGAAACGAACATTAGGTTTCCATGCATTTCTCAAGAGTTAAATGTCAATTGTGATGAGCAGCATCAAAGCGCTAACAAGGAATTTCAATCGCACAAAGATTATTGCAAGGGAAATTAAAACTTACCGAAAAACAACTGTGTATGAACGGGCACGACGGGCGAGGGTAGGTCGAGCGGAAACAAGGAACTGAGGGGAAGAAGAGCCTTGGGGACGTACACATCAGGCGACGCAAGGAAAAACCGGATCGAACTTTTCAAATCGGCGAGTAGAAACAAAACAATGATAGAATAAAATGCAGTAGGAAAGAGAAATGTCATTTGCCATATGAGGAAAGTGACCGAAAAGGCTCTAATTGACACGACAACAATGAAGATCCACTTACCGTCGTGACAGACATATGGCGGGAATCGAACGGGCAACAGTTCTTCATTTTTGCGATGAGTGTATGGGAACGAACACAATTTTTTATGGAATCATGATTCTCCATGAACGAGTCCTTTAACTAAATTTTAGGACCAAGTATTCGGATGAGATGCCGTTCAAATTAGAGAGGCAAAACAGCGCTTCTCGTTTATTAAAGACGTAATTGTGATCGAGTACGACACAAATCCCAGAGGAGATGGGACTTGTTTTGCCAACTTGCTTCGATTTGCGATCATCCGTAAACTACAATTATTTAGTTCCTTGAACCACACCCTTATCGCATATACAAGTGCTAGTTCATCTTGATACTACTGGGGATCTCAACCTCGCCTCATACCGATCCACCTAGAGCGAAGCTTATGCATAGCAAGTATCTCAAGACATAACTTGAATTCAGCCCTGTTCTCTGCGTACCATTTTGGCACAGTTTCACAAATTCATTTTATGAAAAGATCACCCGAGCCCTAACAAAAAGGGTTAATCGGATGGTATTCGAAGCACAGATTTTTCAAGAACACAGCGATCACCCAAAGCAGCAACCCAGAATGGGTAGTAGGAATTAACGTATCCTACGAGCAGGATCGAGCAGCCACAATAATCACAGAAGTGGTTTTGTTGAACGTGACTAAGGGGCAAGGGCCTTACAATTCGAGCAAATGGACGAGCTTCATGTTAATCCCGTAATACTGGACGAGGATTACGACACAGTGGATAAGATAAGTAGAAGAATATGAAGGGTGCGTCGCTGATGCGGCTGTGTTAGAAAAACTTGATCAGCCACGTTCTTCCCTCTTCCCAAAGCGAGAGCGAAGGGGTCCTCATTGAAGTCTCTATTTACTTCGCTTTATCCTTTTCAGTCAACTCCGTGACCCCTTCATTCTAAAGCGCTGTGCCCACCAAAGTGGTCCTGGGCTGTTGCTTTGAAGCCAAGCCCCGGGCTAGAACTGGTGTATTGAAGCGCTTCATAGGGATAGCTGAGCAGTGGAGATAATCCACGTGGGAAAGAAAACAAGAGAAATCATCGAAAGGCTGAAATTAAGAACGCAACTTCCAGTAAGATCCAATGCAGTGATCGTAGAAACAGTGCAACTACAGAAGACAAAACACGGGAAGCACGCCATACGAGGGAGCAGAATGATCTCCATATCAATCGCTGTGGGTGGTGAGCGGTACGTTGGTTGCAGGTTCGTAAAGACTAGCGCCTTAACTATGCATTTGTGCAACGAAGCTGACACGACCCTTGTACGTAAAGACTACAGGTTTACTCGCGACGTGATTACTAATACTGGGGCTGACACCCAAGTTCGCCTTTAGAGGTACACTCTTGGATTAGGCACGTCCACCTGCTCCTTTCCCGATCGTGGTAGAGAGGTGGAATCCAGTTAATTTCGTGTCCCATTTGCGGCGCTTAGAGCGCACAGCGCACTACAAACGCGCTGGAAACTCCCTCCCAACCCACACCTTAACCCGCAAGCCACCTTCCGCCGTCGTGTGCAGACAGAGCGCGGGCAGCTGTAGCAGTTTAGATTGCGACTCAATTTCGCGCATTCTATTTGTGGTGTTGAGGGTCGTCGGATCTATTTCGGAAAAACCTCATAGGGGAGGGAGTTTACCTTTTATTTTTGCTTTATTTGCTTCTCTTCTCACTTCGTCTTAGGTAGCGGACCTACATATACTACCACACAAATATATGTCTGTGCAGTTTGCTGTGTATTTCTTGGTATTATACAGGGTGTTCCATAAATACTGCAAAACATTTTGAGCTTTAATTTGTGTGGGTGCCCTTAGATTTTTTTCCAAGGTTGTATGCCATAACTTCCTATGTATAGGTGGGACATCTCCAGGATGGAAAATCGAGCTCTTTAATTTTCGGATTCGCTCGCGGCTACCTGATGATGTAGTGAAGAAGAAGGCAATAGAGTTTTCTTTGTTGCCGGGCCTCCACTCACAAAGTTTTGTTCTCCAGAACAACAATGAAGAAGCGAACAGCTGAACACCATGTTGGCTCGAGAAAAGCACAGAAACGTGGTGAAATATTAATACAGTGTAAGATTGGAGGGTAAGACACTGCTCACAGTCCATTATAGCTGCATAAGCACCACTGCTCAGTCCAACAGAGGAGCACAGCTGACACAAAAAGTTCAAAAGCTGGCGTCGAGGGGCCGAAAACGGGGATTGCGAGCACCGTTTTCATCGGCGACAAAATTTCTCACATGGAGCGTAGCTGCAATCTTCAAACTCTTGAGGTATGCCCGTCATGAGGTTCGCGGGAGCTACTGAGAGTGAAAGGTGTATCCGCCACAAGCAGCAGCAGCCAATCTTGTTCACGTTTGAGCAAGGGTCTCGATCACGGTTGCTCACGAATGACTGAGTGAAAATGCAATGAACTCGACCAGACCAACTGACGAATGCTTCGAGTAGCACCCACTTATATAATTCGCTAAGTCAATAGTCTGGCGGACGGATGTGTGTGTCGGTATTTGTACGAAATTTCATATGCTCGAGTCACGTAACGATTAGCGCGCTGTGTTCAACATACCAGGTTGGTCCCCCGTCAATCGCCGGGACTTCCTTTCCCTGTGTACGCTTTACGTCTTGGAATGACATCAAAACCTAACCAACCTTAGGTCTGTAGGTGATTGGTTTTCTTCCTCCTTTCCCCCACTGCCCTCCAGCGGCTGTAGCACCATGTGAAATAACTGGAAGTGACCTCAGTAGGTGTTTATGTAGCCGTTGGGGTGTTATCACAATCATGCCATTGCAAAACACTAATAGCTAAAGTCCTGTGAGCTACATGATTCTGTTAGCGGTTTGTTTATCCCATGAGCTTCCTTCTCACTCACTTCATTTTGCGGACGGACACACATACATACATACATACATACACACACACACAGACATACAAACCGACAACAAAGTTAGCGCTTTATAAAATAGAAGGATTTTATGATGGATGGTAAACAAGGTGGACGTCGTTATCAGCTCCTATCACATACCACGACAGGGTGGTATGTGATAGGAGCTGATAAGAAAAACAGTGATAGGCGATAGCAACGGCTAAGGGCTGTAGATTGTTAGAAACAAGTCGTCTATTTCTGTACCAGGGCTCGCGATTGACGCCAGAGCGCCCATACTGACAAATGCTATGTGGGCTCGGACGAAACATTATTGGTGGATTGAAAGTGACAATTGATAAGGGGCTGATAAGGCGCGTCAGAACGCAAAAGTCGTCAATTCCGTTGCGCCGCTCGCATTGACACCAGAGCGTCCATACTTACAAGTGTTATGTGGGGTGGGTCCCGGGAACATTGGTGGTACATGACTTGAAGCGATAGCAACTGATAATGGCTAATAAGGCGCGTCAGAACACAAGTCGCCAATTGCGTCACGTAACTCGCGTTGTCATTAGAGCGTCCCTACTTACGAATTCTATTTGTAGTGGTACGTGCACATTGTATCGATATGACCAGCTTACTTAATAGAAGTCGATTGCATAAACTCAAACAAGTCTTCAGCAAATGATAAGTTTGATTTTTAAAGCAATATCAAGAAAGCCCAAACTCATTGAACCGCTAATCCTTTCGGGGTTCTAAATAATGGTGAATGTAAACAAATGATAAGCATTAATTCCTCACTTATGTAAATAGGCATATTTTTTTTCATTGAGATCCAGCAGTGAAATGTAGTTCACCGCTAAATATCTGAATTCAAGAAAAATGCTGGGTGTTTACAGTTGTGAGATATATATGTACACCAATTCAGTTCCAGACGTTATCACGCATATTCTCGATGGACTTCAGCGAATTTGGGAAAGGTCTAACACATTCAAGTAGTGAGGTGGTTAATGGAGGACCTCATGCTGATATTCCATGGGTCCTCCAGTTTCGCTAAAGACTGTCGTGTGATGCGCGCGATAGCGGGCGGAGCAAAACTGGTCTGTTAATAAGGTATCTAGCTTCTCAAAGGAGAAATAACATTCTTCTCAAAGGTAACCAAATTCTGCATAAGGAGCAAAAGTTGTCTAGGACCATTTCAATGATACCGTTCCCTAATTCACATCCCCGAAGAAATGTCACTCATATCCTTCGATTTCAACCTGCTGGACCATCTTATTCCGCTATTTAGAGTAGAGCTGCATCAAGAATGGGCTCATATAGAGGAGTCAAGCTTTGTCGTGAAAGCTTAGTTTTGAAGAAGACACTCGCGATTCCATATGGGAAACACCAAAGTTGTTCGAAGCAACTGGAAGCCATACTCACAGCGACAGGGAGACTTATCGAATAAGTGTTATTCCTTTCAACATCTTAAGGACAGACTGAGAATAGTGTGTGTTGAAGGTACATCTACCAGCAATTTTAGTTATCCGTCCGTAAGCTCGACCAATTCCCCATCACCTGTATCACCTGTCGTCCCGTTGATCGTCGTTGCTCGAGCGGGCGCCAGCAACGGTCTGCATTCTTCAGATGTTCCGGTTTGACCCTGTCGAGACCGGGTGCTGTACGATTCTTCACCGACTTGATGGCGTGTCGGACTTCGGAAGAGAGAACTGAGGGGACAACGTATCCATCCTCTTGCGGTTGATAAGTAGGCAGATGGACATGGCTATCGAAGGGGAGCGTGCAACAGAATCGTCCAGGAGTGGTGCCGTCGCGCGCTGTTACCTGCGCGGCGCCATAAGCAGTCCACTTTGGATGGCCGCAACAATAAGACGTGTCGATTGGAGTGACAATGTTGCGGGTGCAGTCAATGAACCTTTTGCGATGACCATGGGAACGATTCTGTTGCACAGGGTCATACAGAAGTTGTTAAAAGATAAGGTCATAATACAGTCATGTATATTGGAAGACGAGAAACCAGTTGAAGAAACTAAGGTTCGTTTGACTGGCTGCATTCCTTTGCGCACGGTGCGTGGTAGGAACAAGCACTAGACATCGCAGCACTAACTAGTATATAGGTTTTATGGTTCGTTGTATACAAGCGTTGAATTGCAACCTCAAAACTTGAAATTTGATTCAGTCGTCAGCGTAGAATTAGATTGCTGATGCTGATGCTTGTTTTTCTGAATTCTTTCATGATCTGTGAATATGATCCTTATGATTCGCTTTATACTCAAATAGAGAAGATCAATTTTCCTCAAGAACGGAAGAGAAGAAGAAGAGAAAAAGCCTGAAGGTGGAGATGATGTGAGTGCTAGCTGGATGGTTTTCGTTGTTTCTTTGATATTTTTGTCTACTTTTGGCCTGCCTATTTAGATATCTGATAACATTTTGTCCTTTTCTCTATACGAGCCGCTTCTGCTTTTATTTTCCAGAGGATATTGGAGAGCTCTATAATAAAATGGATGGAGATGATGAACAAAATGCAGAGAATCGTAGCCTGCAGTTGCTCAAAAATCAAACAGGTGATAATCATAAGATAAAGTTGCATTGTCTTCCACACATATTGGGGTTTCAAAAACTTCTGGCGTGTGGTAGGTGTGATATCCATAATTAGACTATGCACTCTGGTCTTGCCTCCCCATTCAGATTTTCTTTCTTTTTCTTTTTCCACGTAAAACTTGTTATTTCCCCGAAACAATATTGAACCTACATCCGTTACCTACTTCGAAATCACGCCTTTCTGTTCCTGGTCTTGGTGCGATTCATTTCCTATGAATTCCTTTCCAATTATTTGTGTTGTTTTCTAACTGCTAAAATGTTTCTGCAGTCATGTTAATGGGAGCATTGCTCATCTATACGTTGCTCTTATAGGAAAGTATTGAGACTGTGCAAAAGCGTTGCATTGAGCGGGAGTACTCACTTCTTCCTAGAGCTACTTTTGCTTTTTGCCTTCGTTGAAATATATCCGCAGGCGAATTCCCTGTTATAGATTGGGTTCAGAAGTGCACACAATTCCTGCGAAGATGTTCCGTCGAGTGTTGACTATTGTGCAAGCGCATTGCAAACTCGGTCTCACTGCCACACTTGTTAGAGAAGACGACAAAATTACCGATCTCAACTTCCTCATCGGTAAGTATTGCTTAGCTTCGATTTATTAATTTTTCTATGCTGTCCCTCCCGTAGGACAACCGATCCCTTTTCCGTTTTCAGATTACTGTCCGCCCCCCAACTTCGTAATTGAGCGCCCCTACGTACTGATATTATCCTGAAACCTGCCTTCTGGTGAGGACTTCAGAGGATCCGTATTAGGAATAAAGAGTGACATAAATGAGATTGATTTTTCTTCGCAGTTTTTCACCGGATACTTGTACCAACGTCGATATCGCTCCATCAGCGGACTGTGTAAATATGTAGGCACCTTTTACGGTAACTCCCATTGGAAAGATGAGATAATGAAAGGATTCGTACAAAAGAAAAAAATTGACGCATGACACCTCTATGGTAAGAATAGGCTTCTGAAAAGCCTAAGTGGTAGCCTACTTGTCGAGAATTGTGGAGAATATTGCGTAAGACATTCTCAGTGAACACCCGTTTTCGTAAAGCGTATTGATCACGCCGGGATAGCTTCTCCCTCATTGATACTGACTCTTCTGTTGCTAAAGCGATTTAACGTAATGTTAGCCAATAAGGGCCCCGAAGGGATCCCTTACCAGGACCAGTTGCGTAAAGTGCACTACCTTTGCTTTCAAATGAAATTATTAAGGCGGATAAAGCTGGAGGTCACCAGTGTTGTTCGGTGCACTAAGGCCGAGTAGAGCCTTTTGCCCTCCCACCGCCGAGTACATATAGAGCCTTTTGTTGTTGGCTTGCTTGATGCTCTAGACATTGGAACTTTAGGCTTTAGGTAGAAATTTATTGGATTGGATATATGACAGAGGGCAAGCCAAGGTTAGCTAAATGTATTTTTAGCGTGTTTTTTGGAAGCTCTATCGAGATCTCGCAAAGTCCGTTGCCTGCATTGCTCTCCAAAAATCAATGACCAGGTAAGAAGGCGACAAAAGGAAAAGCTCGAACTGGGGGCGAAAGGAAAACGATAAGGATTGCGGTTGTAAGCGCGTGTTCGTTGTTTACAAAGCTTGTTTTAAGGCCGATGTGATGTTTTTCCACACCTTTCTAAGGCGTCCAGCACAAAACCCTGATTTCTCCCAATCTACCGACCTCCTATTTCTCCAAGTCTACAGAATGAGCTCTTAGCATCGATTATATTAGGTCTGCCATAATTTGAGAACTTTGGTGTTTTTCGATTCAATTACTTATCTTATTTCTCTGATGTATTTATTCAGCATAGTATACATCACCATTATTACCAACATATAACCAATGCGAGGGTGGGTATTCAGTGTCCTCTTGTAGAATTCCATAGAGTTCTGATCGAAGAAAAATTGGATGTCGATTTTGACATCATGGTGATTCAAGTGAGATTTCTTCTCCAGAAGGTGAACTAGAGAGAGGATGGATGGTTGCTCGTTGGGCACAAGGTAAGTGCTACAAGGAGGAGCTAGAAGAGACCGAGAGTCTCCAATTTTTCATGGGTTTCTTAGCAAGGTGGACTCGAACGACCTCAGAAAAAATAGATTTTGTCTTCCTTTGCTTTCAATTGAAGGCGTCGCCATCAAGCTGTCGAAGATTATCTTCTTCACTGACACTGGCATTAGACGGCTACTCCAGAGCAAAAAAGTAGGTCTCAAAGAAGGTGGAATTCCAGCTAAAAAAAGTAACAAGCAAACGAGTTGGCTAGCCTGTCGGATAGGCGAGCTTGTGTGCTAAGTTGCAGGACATCTTGGAAAGCTTCAATACTTATCAAAAGATTTTTACAATAATATATGTAAAGTGTCTCAAAAATTATGAACCTACCTAATACTTGACCTCGCATATGCGATGCCCGTCGACAACGGTGGAATCAATCTGAAGCTTCAAGAATGATTGATTCAGTCACACCGACGATTCTCCCCCACGGGAAAATTCCTCTCAATTCTCTATGCCTTATCACTTATCTGTTTGGTAAAGGCAAGATTCGGGATAAAATAGGTGTGGAAAAGCGTTCAGTTATGAAGCTATAGGTGGGAGGTGGTCTGTAAAAGAGAAGGAAAGCAAACGAAACCACCGATTACGCCCCGCAGAGACCTCCCCTATTTCAGCCGCATTCCACCTTGGGATAGAGAAGGGGCGGTCGAGTTCAACAAATCTAACCTACGCGCCCGCGCTTTTGAGCACAGCCACCTGGCAACCGACAGCGGAGGGTAGGGCTTGCGGGTCGGACGAGCTCCTTGCGCTTTGTCGCGCACTTTCAAGCGGCAAAAGGGGTGCGACATCAACGCTTGTCCTCCGCCGGGATGGAACAGGTGAGCGCGCCTGATCCCGGAGCGTGACTTTAATTTTCCTATTCACTACGGCAAGGCTTTAGGTATTGTACTGTTAACTCCGAATAGCATTTCCTATACCCCGCTCTCTTCATCCGATCATGAAGACATTCGCCCTCTTAAGTTATGTCTGTGTTCATTAACCAGAGTCACATAGTG
>MU870441.1:20755-31461 GCA_036418205.1 Ostertagia ostertagi | reverse complement strand
TGGAGACACACGCGGATCAAAGGACAAGTCGCAGCGTGTACTGTAGCGATTTGGCGTCAAGCTGTTCAGATTGCATAATGTACGCCCCACATTACATTATGCGCGCTGTGACCCATGTGGGTCTCCACTCCTTCCACACGACGCGCCTCCCGTCGGGTTCCAGTGCCCCCAACATCGAAACCGCACCGTCATCGTAGTATTCCCTTTGAGTGTGAAAGCCGTCATGTACTTTCTGACCAAAGTAAACCAACCCATCCCCTCCTCGTATTCTGCCATAGATGCGTCTATAGAAGACTTGTCCATTTTTTCGTCGATTTTTTCTTCTGTGCTTATTGGTTGTTCAGCAGCATCTGTAATGTTTTCTGATTCTTGTCTGTCCACAGTCTAGATATCGCGGCCTATAAACTAATCTTCACGTGCGCGACATAGGCAGAGTCACCATGCCACGCGCGCACGCGATGACATCGATAAGGCTAGTGTCAGAGTCCGCGATCCGTCGCGTGAATCGATGGCAGAAATCGAAGCTCCCCGATCAATACCGCGAGGTGCTGAAGTAAGCAAACCAGCCCTTTTGGCGTTTCTGCTGGGGCCGTATGCTGAATGTTGGGGAGGGGATGGGGTCCCCGACGGTCGACGGACCACTTCAACTCGGTCCTTAGAACCGCCACAATTTGGTGCTTACCTCAGAACTAAGCCTTAAAGAGAGGACGGGTCCGTCCCCTCTCCAAGGCTTAGTCCTGGGGTGAGCAAACCAGCCCTTCTGGCGGAGCTGCTGGACCAGCTGCACCACTTGCGTCAGTACTCTCCTACCGTACCAACCGAGTTGAAGTAGTCCGTCGACCTGGGGACCCCATCCCCTCCCCAACATTCAGCATACGGCCCCAGCAGAAACGCCAAAAGGGCTGGTTTGCTTCACCTCCGAGGTGCTCCCCAATCCTGCTACGATTTGTGCTTGATGGTGATGGTTGAATGACGACATCCATGATTCCACTTGTTTCATATTCAATGTTTCGAATGTTCAAATGAGCCCTTGCGATTTTGCGGGTCGCGTGAATCGCGCGAATCGCGCGGCGGATCGCGGCGAATGACATAATTTATACTCCTTGACAGAACCTACCAAGAGACGCCGTCACTGAGGCGGTGGAATCTGTTGTGGTGCCGATGTGATCCGCTTCTTCATTTGTAATTTGCGGTGGTTTCGGCTCTGGTAGTTCCAGTGGAACCTCTCCATTGCTTTTGTTTTCTTCTGCACTTCTTGGGAGAATCAGTATATCTGAATCATAGCCAGATAAAACCATATAAGTTTTTAAATTACAAAAGAGTTATTTTAGGCGAGATTAGGCTCCTTGCGCATTCCTCCGCCTTGCCCGAATTTTATTGCCAGTTTTCCCCATTCCTGATCAATTTGAAAATCATAAAGGGCAACTGAAGTTTTTTTGGCAACCCAACAATGAGGGCGGAAGTGGTGTAGTGACAAGTGGCGCGCTTACCACGCGAGCGGTCCGGGGATCAAATCCTGGGTCGTGAGTCGCCCGGGCCAACCAAGCCTTCCATCCCTCCGGGGTCGGTTAATTGGTACCAGACTTGTCTGGGAGGATAAAAACACTGACTTGTACATCGGCTGGCCCCCGCAAGTCATTGTATAGGCCACATCGCATTCAAACGCCACTACGAATGTACAAATGGAAGTAGAATGCGTGCCGCATCCCAAAAAGGGATTGATCAACGGCAAATGCTTTATCCTTTATCCTTTATTTCAACATTCCGATGGCATCTAGACGTGCGCCAAGAATACTTGCTCTATGCGCAGCGTCTGTTCCGTTGATATTTGGAAGCGATAAGCGAGCAGTTGGTGAGCAGCCTTATAACAGCAACAGCTTCCGTTAGTGCTATGGAACTCACTTTACAGCGTCTATGTACGATTTTCAGAGTAAGTCCTAGGCTTTGTTCTCCGTGTCACGAAAAGCACTCAGTTGAGGGCGTGTTGTCCTGTGGCGACCGCGCGAAACACTAATCAGCGTTCCGGTGGAACTGTGTGGTTTGCCACCAATCAATAAAAGGAATGAAATATCTATGAAATACCGTTGAGAATGGTGGGCACCATCACCTGCAACTTCCACGAAATTTTTTAAAGTGGTACGTGATATGGTGCGGCCTCATCCGACGAGGTCGTTAAACATAGTATAACGCGATACCGGATCTCGATCACCTCCTACTCCGCTTCACACGATTTCCATATTCGCCGAGAAGAAACTACTGTTTTGTACCTACAGCAGCCAAAATGCCTCGCTCCATACTTCATCCATAGAGATAAGCCGGATCGTGAACTCCAGTATGCCTTCCGAGTGATTACGCCGCGCGCCACTGAGAGATTGTCTCCTTCGTGAAATGCTGTTCAGGATAAACCCAACTTATGATCGCCAAAATGATTGACAACTTTGCCTAGGAGCCCCCCTGGAAGCTGACGGAAGGATAGGAGAATTTCATGGGAAAATGTTGCAGGAAGAGGCAAACAAAATGCATGTGCGCCTGCCGATTGCCCTGCGGAATTCACTGTCCGTTCGCCGATGTTTGAAGGCAAGCATTCAGGAATCAAATTAATGATAATGTGGTAATTCTAACTCAATCGAAAGTAGGGGCTGGAAGTGGCTCGCCAGTGCAAGACAAACATCCGTAACCCAGCGTACCAAGGAATACGAGCCTTTTGCTCCATGCTGTGGAGAAGTTCAAAAGACAGACAGGAAAGCATACTAAAGCGTACAGAGGGTGACCTTTGAGGTTACTGACTAACGTCTCACTTTCCTCTCACACAAAATCCCACAACGGATTCCGACCCCTCGTGTTTCAGCAGGGTGCAGCACACGGCTGGTAAATAGAAAGGAGGACATAAACTGCACCACGCAGAACACCACTTGTTCTCGGCCACGCTCGATACCGGCCGATCGAAACCATTACTCAAACAGAAGTTAATTAAGTTGTGCTGTACTTCCTGAAGATCAAGGCTTGCCCGAACAGCACCAAACCCACGCCCGCAGCCAGATGCACGGACCTGCCCAAGTTGTAAGTAACAGAAATTTCTTAGGAACACCACGGCGCACATGAATAGTACCTCTGGATTCCAACAAAGGCTAGCACTTCGTCCATGAGAAATATTTTGAGATGTGAAGCCGGCGTTGGTAATGGCATTCCATTTGTAAACTTCCACTCCAGAAAACGAGCCCTCACCTATTAGTTCACATTCTCACAAGGGCGGAAATTTGAGCAAGTAGTTTTTATTTGGCGTACCCGCCCATAATTATCTGGAGTTTCGCACTTACCCATTTCTAATTTCGCCCATCACATTACCTTTAGTCTCCTTCTATGGTAACGCCTAGTGAATAGCAGACCAGTGAGGAGCGTTTTTGCCGTTAAAGGGCCGGGAATCAGAATTGAAGAATATTCGAACGAGTTTCTCTTCGTAGTCATTCAAGTATTTTGGTCCTGCCACCAGGGGTACTGGGCGGTTTTCCGCAAAATGACACTATCAGCCACACGCCAGAAAAGTCGGTCTATTCAAGTCATCGCCTGGATCAAGCAAACTTTCATTCTTTTGGGTTGATTTATTGGTGTCTCCTTCATGTCTGCAAAGAGAAAACGAGTTCTATTCACATTGGCTGACCTCCTGAGCGCCTTTGTAGACCATGTCTGAGCCCCTTTACGATTATGTTTGGGACTAAAATACATCGCCCATCCCCAAAAAGGTTTACAAAGGAAAAAAAGTAAAGCGCAGCATTAGCGAGTGCTTGAAACTTGTTATTCTAACAGAGCACGACTGGGTCGTCGCAAAGTACGTAGTAAACATCATTGAATGTGAACACCCAGCCAAACAGTGGAGGAATTTAGCACCTGTCTAAGTGGCTAAATAGTTGGGGCTAAATTTCCAGCGCAGGTTCGATTTACAGATCGCAAGTTCGCTAATATCTATCTTATCTTGTCCCATCAGTCCCTTAATGATAAAGCAATCAGCGTTAGTCTGTCCCTTCTTGGGATGCGCCACACATTCCACTTTCATGAGAATCACATGGACATTTGGAATACGATTCAATTATTACATGGGAGGGTCCTTCAGGGAGGGGAGGGGAGCAGCCGGCACACACATAAGCCAGTGATTCCAATTCTAGCCTTCCATACAGGTCTGAGCCAATTAGCCGACTTCAGGAGAGTGAAAGGCTTAATTGACCTTTAGGGTGTACGCTCCAAGTCCCGAACCGTGAGCGCGGTAAGTGGCCCAACCTGTCACCACGGCGCTTCCGACTTGGTTCATACGAATTTTTGAAAACACTTTCAAAATGCTGCGTATACAGATCCCCTTTGAGAACTAATTTTTTTGCTCGAACAAAGTTGGTTATGAAATCAGTAGTCGGTAATCTAGCAGAGTAAGATAATTTCTGAAATATTTTCCCAAATGCTTGTTCTTAAAGAATGTGTCGCTAACCTACTGTTTTACCAGTGGATGATGTTTTATGTATAGATCCCGCTGCACTCCGTGGCTTCAGCTCCGGCGTTCCGACAGGGGTGAGCGGGGCGTGTACCGGTGTGCGAACAGTCTGAAACGGCGGTGAGAAACGGCAAAAGCCTTTGCTCAAGACACGCTCATGGAATCAATCCTAGCGCTGCGGTTTTTTCCCTTTTATACAAACTCATAAAAATCCCACCGCCCGTTGTACCAAGTTCCACGAGGGAAGTCGTATGTGGGATTTGAGATTTGCGGTGACCCACGGTGAGGGAAGTTGGAGGTAGTAATGCAGGGGGTCATTTATGACGGCTCGGCGGGTTACGGTTGTTTTGGGGAAATGTTGGGGAAAAAGCGTGAAATAAGAAAATTAGAGCATCTGCAATTTTTCGGACATGTTTCCTCTTCGCTCCCTCTTCCCTCGTTCGACGGGCAGATTTAATGGTTAAGGTGGTGCTCGACCTGGGGCCGTATGCTATCCTTCCCCGAAGCTAGGTGATCCAAAGTTTCCTTTAAATTTATTTATTTGAACGATATAGTTTCTTCATTTTCAGTGCATGTTTACTTTTACCTACATACATACATTTATACAAACATTAAATGTAGGCCCTTATCAGGGCAATCCCAGATGGAGGACACAGAGGAAATTTAATTTTTGCCCTGACGCCTTCGGGGATGATAGCATACGGCCCCTGAACACCTGGGGGGGGAGGAGGCGGGGGGGACGGCGTATAGGCGTTTCCAATATTCATGGTGATAGTAGGTAATCATTTTCATTACCTATCCTTTATTACAAAAGAGGTCAAAGACGATCTTGGTATGATTACCGCATTGCAAGCTCGACCTTTTTTGGCATAAATAATGTCTATTCACTTACAACCCAGGCATCCGGTTTTGGTGAACTGTTTGAGGTGTCGTCGTCGTTCATCTAAATGGTAAATGACATTTGGTCAGTTGTTTCATTAAAGGCAAGTTTCGGAACAAAATTGGTGTATAAAAGTGATCAATAATGAAGATTATTTCTTTAAGCAGCAGTCCACCCTGTGATGTGACCCATTGGGATTTCCCTATTACTGCAGCTACCAATCAATAGCGTGATTTCCAACCTTATACGAGCAATTTGCGCAAAAACAACGATATTTTCAATCGATATCGATCGATAACCTGTAACGCATCTGAGATTCAACTCCTACGACACTACCCGATAATATTGTGATTCGCTTAGCAATTCGAGCCTCTGCACAAAAAAACTATATTTTCTACGGAGATTTCCAGCGTAAGCCCCGCCCACCTGACCGGGCTCCGCCCACTACCATACCCTTTCTAACCAAGCCCTGCCTTCACCCTACACGCCCTAGGGGCAACTTCCTACCCATCCGGGACCATGCCTTAACTGTTTTCTTGGGTCTACGTAGCGTGCGAGCCCCTGGTTACAAACAGACACACAAACACACCAAACTTCTGCTTTATATATAAAGAGGATAGTGATATTCCGTTAAACATATCAGGAGAAGACAGTGATATATGCGAACCAGAAGCCAGAGCCTGTTCCAAAGCAAGGCTTCATCCAAAGAAGGTTCTCTGTCAATTTGGTGGAGTGTTCGGGGAACACATCATTACGAGATGCCAGACAATACCACCGTCGACGCTGAGGTGTACTGCTCACAACCACGAAGGCTCGCAGCTGAATTCGCGAAACTTCGCCCGAAGCTGGACGAAGTCCCTCTTCTTCATGACAACGCGCGACCACATGCTGCAAGGGTAACCCAGGACACATTGGCGGAACTTGGATCTCACGGTCTTACCCCATCCTCCATATTCGCCAGATCTCGCACCTACGGATTACCACCCTGTTTCGTTCCCTGGCTAAACTTCCTAAAGGATAAAAAGTACGATGACCGTCAACAGTTGGAAACGGACATCCAGCACTTCTTCGACTCGAAACCTGCCGAATTTTGGAGGAGAGGCCCTTGTTCCCTTGTCGACCGATGGCGGACTGTTGTGGGTACTTGTGGGAAATTATTATTTGGAATAAAGTTCAATTCGAAAAATATGAGTTTTTAAATAGAGGGTTATCGAATCCGCAATTACTTTCGTTGCGACCTAATAGATGTTTTTTCTTATCTGCTGTTAACCCTATACATGCAATGTGTGGGCTTGATTCAATGATTGCAACTTTCCCTTCTGGTTGTCTTTTTTCCCCGAAGAGACCAATGCATCAAGAGTTTTGAAGCACAGGTCAAAGGAACACCACCTCTGGCGGCCTGATGAGTTTAGTTCCTCCACTTTGATGTTCTATGTAAGCGGTTACTCAAACTGTATAAACTTCTAAATCGGTGTTCATGCCTTCAAGCTGCAAGAGCATCAAGATTTCAGGGAGTCTCGAAACTCTTAAAAGATATATCAATGCGATGCATCAGAGAAATATGTAGGACAGGACAACTGTATACTAAAGTAGTTTCTTGAAAAGATTTTTGAGAGGCATTGAATGGAATTTTTCCAATGGAGCACCGCCGTGGTATCCAGTAGCGACGAGCGGCTCTTCCACGTGGCCAAATTGGGTAGCGTTTGTCAGCCGAATTGGCAGCAGTATGATATATATAGGTCATTTTCTGAGAAAAACACATACCTTCATTCATAGCAACAGAATTTGAGCTCCTCTTTACGAAAGTGTTGCGCTCGATGCTTCGTTAACTAATTTGAAGGCGCAGTGTCACAGTGAGCACAGTCCACGATCACGCAGTCGTGGACTATGCCGCTCGAAGAGGAAGCTAGATGTGCAAAGGAAATCGCTAAAGGAAATCACCAGTGGAAATGAAAGTTTCTCTTCTCCTTCCGCCAAGAAAATATGCATTCCAGGCGCAACAGTATAGGTTGTTATTCTTTGTGTGCCACACAGGTTTTGTACGGTCGAATCTTTATTGAGACTGACGTTTCGACTAACTCGTCGTTCTCAAAGTCCTGGAAGCGTTTTGAAACACTCAAATGTTACCTATCCGCTCATTATTATCTACCTTTGACCAAGCATTACGCAGGCTAATGAACTAACGACAGGAAAACTCCAAGAATGGGTCACCTACCTCAACTCCGCCAGCACCACCGCTCTTCGTTCAACAGCCTCCCTCGATGCCTTCCAGAGACAGTAGAATAAATGAGACAACCAGCCATGCACTGCTTATAAAGAGTGTACGTGCAGTGCACGACGTTCTCATTATCATAGTCCACAGAGAGGGATATAGGGTAAGAAGTCAGCAGTCGTTAGTTCATTAGCCTGCGTAATGCTTGGTCAAATGTAGATAATAATGAGCGGATAGGTAACATTTGAGTGTTTCAAAACGCTTTCAGGACTTTGAGAACGACGAGTTAGTCGAAACGTCAGTCTCAATAAAGATTCGACCGTACAAAACCTGTGTGGCACACAAAGAATAACAACTGTTCAAGATCAAAATGCCCAGGTTTCAAGAAAGGCGGACATGGAGGAGTTCTAGGTTGCGTTACTAACAAAAGAGACCTTGAGGTCAGGCCCTGCTAGAGGGTCCAGTCTGTAGACAAGCCGCAAAAACTCCTCCTCATGGCTGCAATATATGTATAGTGCTATTGTGCGCAAGGAGAGCAACGGCTAATAGCAGCCATAATAGGGGTTTGGTACCCTTGATGCACATTTTCGACGCGATAAGGGCACATTTTCTACCTTTTTTGGATTCATGGAAGGCGTAGATCCACATAGCTCCATCAGGGAACTAGCCTTCGCGTCAAAGAAGTTGCTAAATCGAAAAGCTCGTAAAGCCATGGGCGGCGTATAATGTATGCTATACGAAGTTATTACGGTCACCAATGCAAGATGAATTATCTTCGCCTCCTTGAATGAATCGTTCCAGTATGCTAGCTCAGCCGAATTAGAGATAGGTAAAGGTTTCGAAAGCAGGTACCAAACAGCACTCACTTAGTTCCCAGAGGGCCCTCAGTAAAGGTGGGACATCAGCAGCTTAAAGGCAAAAGTCGGGCTCAATAAGGGGGTATTATGGCGATTGAAACTGAGTATAGAGATGCGAAGTGGAACGACAGTGGAGAAAAAACTGAGAAAAACCGTCGACAAGGCCGTTAAACAAAACCCTCTTTCCCACTAGCATGAAGGAGGCTGTCTTGGGGAAGAGGCACGTACAAACAAGTTTTCTGAAGATGTCAGTCGTTCTATCGGTTGATACGGCAATCAACCTAGCTGATTTCACACGTTATGCCAGCCACGCACCACATCCCAAGGTGGGCGGTCGTAGCGGGGCCAGGCGGCGATAGCGCATAGTACATGCCCTGGGGCCTTATTACTGCGCCGTTTCGGGTTTTGAGTGTGGGAACATCTCTACGGGTGCGTAACCAAGTACAGGCATGACCGAAAGGGTTGGTTTGGTCAACTAATCCCGACCTTTGCCTTTAACTTCACGGACACTCGCAGTAGATAATTCGAGGTCATGATTGGTCGGCCCGGGCGACTCACGACCCAGGATTTGATGCCCGGACCGCTCGCGTGGTAATCGTGCCACTTGCCACTACTCGTAATTTCCGCCGTTCCAGAGAAAAAATGAAAATAAAAAAATAGCCAAGTGATTCCTAATTAACGGACAACCTAATGGCATTCCTAGAAAAAGAACATCGGCGTTACGATACAGAAGGAGGAATTTCGAAATATGCGAATCTGACTGAATTGCTATAGTTTATTGAACGTTGAGCATTTTACACTTTGTCAGCGTTCCTGGCACTTCTTCTTCTGTCTGTTGAAGATGTCGCACGTCGCTAAGCCTGCCGATTGTGTTAGACATAGCCATTTTGTCCTGACGAGGAAATCCCAATACATAAATTTTGAGGAAGTTCTGGCCTTCCTAGAGCTCCTCACTGAAAATGCGCTTTTCGGAGTTCTGTATGCCACGCATTTGCCTCTGCAGAGTATAAAGAGAACTGCTTCGAAAAAGCGCTCCATATTTCAAACACGAATTTCTGTTTGATAAATAAAGCCATGGGCGGAAGTGGTGTAGTGGCAAGTGGCGCGCTTACCACGCGAGCGGTCCGGGGATCAAATCCTGGGTCGTGAGTCGCCCGGCCAACCAAGCCTTCCATCCCTCCGGGGTCGGTTAATTGGTACCAGACTTGTCTGGGAGGATAAAAACACTGACTTGTACATCGGCTGGCCCCCGCAAGTCATTGTATAGGCCACATCGCATTCAAACGCCACTACGAATGTACAAATGGAAGTAGAATGCGTGCCGCATCCCAAAAAGGGATTGATCAACGGCAAATGCTTTATCCTTTATCCTTTTAATTAGAGCTATATGGCATAGTTACTAGCTTTTTTCTCTAAACTTTGACAAATTATTTATTAGCATATGTAATGGCAGGACAATAGTGCAGCAAAATTCGTAAATCTGAGTATCCAAAATATAAAAAAAAAAAAATAATACATTGTAATACTGTAGATAGAAAGGATTCAAATGAGGTCATCAATTCAATTATGATTTCGATTAATAACAATCAAAGATAACAGCAGTATCACACAAGCGTAATAGTGACTCCTCAAAGGCACATTCGACGCAGAGTGTGTGGGCGGAATAAACTTGGACCACCGCGCCTTTCATAAGTGAGCCTTCCCTTTAGTAAGGTGGTGATGGCAGGGTACCTGACAGGAGGCCCGTCGCGCGGCAAGAAGGCAGAGTCATCGGACGAGTCAGCGTGTGATGTGCGATGTAGGACGTACTTTTTAACATTACTCGAAATCACTACAGTAGCGACCGGGACTCGTCCGCTGACTCTGTCTTGCCGCGCGACGGGCCTCCTGTCGGGTACCCAACGGCAACAAGAGGTTGCGTCAATGGAAATTGCGTAGGTCCAGTGACTCCCCCAAAACGATTAGCGTGAAATGTGAACCTAGCACCATGAACAACTAGAAAATTGCCCTTCGGCCAAAAAGCATGGCTAGATTGCATGTGCACGATCCATTGTTTTAGTGCGGGTTCACAATTTACTTCTCGGTTTTTGTTCCGTGGAGTCTCGTCGATCGATGCTGTTCAGAGCTCGTCGTAGCCGCGATCCAACTTGGTATCGATAAGGCACGAAATCCGCTTCAACGCTTTCATCTAGTGCTCCCATAGCGTAGGTCTTGTTGGAGTTCCGAACTGAAACAATGTGGATGTGCTTTCGAAATAGGTGACTCAGCTTCTTACACTTG
>MU870441.1:0-14782 GCA_036418205.1 Ostertagia ostertagi | reverse complement strand
GCAGACGCGTCACCTATCATACTCGGAGGCGGACACAGACTGCTATGTGTACCTCAGTTAACTCATCTCCGTGGACAACAACTTGCGCGCAGAGATCACGAGGCGCAAAGTGCGCATGGACGGCAATGGGAAGCATCAAAGAGGCGGCTCAGCTCATCTCGGACAAGAAGATACGAGCTGACCTATTCGACTCTACGGTACTGCCCGCACTCTGCTACGCATCCGAGACGTGGGCGGAGAACAAGACGTCTACGATGATGTTGACTCGCGCACAAAGAGCGCTGGAGCGGACATTGCTGAACATTAACCGCCGGGAGCAGAGAAGCCGCAACTTGCGCAGCACAGACATGCGCTTAATGTCTGGTATCCGTGACGCCGCAGTGTATACGTGGGACGCAAAGAAACGATGGGCCGGACATGTGGTCAGACGCATGGATGATCGGTGGACCACACGCGTTACGTTCTGGTATCCACGAGACGTGAAGCGCACACTTGGCCGTCCTGCAACACGATGGAGAGACTCCCTGAAGAAACTTCAAGAAGATGCGGGCCAACACTGGGCCCAAACCGCTCAAGATCGTCAAAAATGGAGGGAAGCGTGTGCTCGCCGCTGAGGATCATCGGCTGACAACGAGCATCCAAGTATCCAAGTATCCAAGTATCCAAGTAAGTAAGGCGGATGACGCTAGGGATAACGTCACTCCCAGACAAACACTAACATACATGTGGAATCGGAGACTGAATTTTCGGATGTTAGGTATTCCCTACCCCTAACAATTCAGCCTCCGACCCGCCATTGCAATTATCACAGCCTTAGAAATTTTCTGTTGTAGAAGGAGTTGTAGTGCAGGGGACTCATAACTAATTCTAATCCTCCTCACTGGAGATCTTTCACCTAACGAACAAATCAGGTCACAAATACAAAAAAATTCCAACAACACAGAAAAGGAATAATGACAAATAAGAGAAAAATTGAAAGTCAAGTAGCGGGCCTTTTATTCTCCACGAGTCGACCAGAAATGACGATTACTGCAAAATACATTAGCGTAAAAAAACGCAAGCAGAACGTTGAAAGGATAATTTGAACGTATTTCAAAAGAGTTATCAAAAGTCTTGGATCCCAAGACGTGATAGCAAGTCGATTTTGTTCAACCTATTTTTGAAAACGCTACTGTTTTGCGCAGCAAGAATTTCAGCTGGTAACATCTGAAGCCATTTTGCCCCACGGAAAAGTAGAGAATTAGATACTTTACAATGTTGTCTTTTCATAAGCTTAGGACATTGCAGAGAGAGCTTGTAAGCGCGCCCTCGACAAGGCCTAAACACCCAGTAAGTACTTGGCTTCAGTTTCAGTTCACCCTTCAAGAGCTTGAAACAAAACACAACATCACTAAAAATGCGTCGATAGAGAAGCGTTTTGAGCTTGAATCGATGCAGTCGCTCTCTATAACCGGGCATGCAATCGGGGTAATCTCGATTTGGATAGCAGCGATACATCAAAATTCTTGTGAATGTTTGCTGTACCTTCTCAATTTTCACTTGGAGCTTCTTTGTGTAAGGGCTCCAGATCTGTGACCCATACTCCAGAACTGGGACTACGTAAGCCTTGTAAAGCTTCAGCAAAGTTGAAGCATCGTTGTATTGGATGTTCCGTAAAATAGCAAAAAGAACACCGAATGCCTTTTGAACAATCAAACTAATGTGATGATCAAAACTCAGTCCCGAGCTCATATGAAAGCCGAGGTCACGAACTTCTTCAGGAGTTTGTAGTACTACATCCTTATATGTATAGGGTACCTTGATGGCTTTTCCGATATGGAGTACGGGATTTTCGACAAGTTCACAGGCGTTTCCAGGCCATCATGTTATTAATGGACCGGGTTAAGGCTTCTATGAATACAGCCATGGGTGTTTTCGTTATAAACCGGCGTATATTTTATATCATCAGCATACATGCGAACCTTAACAGTCAGAAGATTGGGTAAATCATAGGTGTAGGCCAAGAACAAAAGGGGTGACAAAACACCACCTTGTGGCACGCCACTGGAGCATAGGTATCGCCTCGAAAAAGAATTTCCGACTCTCACGCACATGTATCTAAGGCTTAGATAAGATCGAATCCACTCAAAAAGTGTTCCAGTGACACCTAAGGTTTCGGAGTTTAAAAAGAAGTTTGTCGTGATTAACTTTATCAAATGCTTTTGATAAGTCGAAATAAATTACGTCTATACCTTGGTCTCTGTTAACAGCCAAATTCCACTCGAAAGTACAGTCAGCCATCAGCGTGCACGTGGAAGCTCCCATCATAAACCCGTGTTGTTCAATGGGTATAAGGTTGTTCCTGGTCAAGTGAAGCTCAAGTTTATCACGTATAAATTTTTCTAATACCTTGATCGTAGGGGTAGTAATACTAATTGGGCGGAATGATGACACCACATCCGCTTTCGGAACTTTTGGAATCGCTGTTATGATGGACTCCTTCCATATAGAAGGAATTTCACAGAAAATTAAGGAGGCGTTCAAAATCATACATAGGGGCTTATAAAGAGAGCGAGCACACTTCTTATAGACAATCTGGGGAATACCATCAAATGGTAAAGAACAAGAGCTCTTAAGCGACTTCAGAATTCGATGAACTTCTTCAGGAGTTATCATTATATCAGACGAAGAATATGGAAGGGAAGTGCCCTCTGAAGCTGTTCCCCAATTGACTACAGATGCTGTATACACTGATGAAAAGAAACGTGCATGAGCTTCCGCTTTTTCATAATCACTCAAAAGTTGTTCACCAGAAATATCACGGAGTATCGGTACAAAGGACGGAGACTTTATCTTGTTTTTGATGAGAGCGAATAACATCTTCTTATTGGGACTAGAAGCGACTCGCTTTTCTTTGTTAGCAAAAAATCTTTTTAAGTGATAATCTAGTTCCTTACAGATTTGCTTGTAACGACAGAAAGTCAGAGGAAAGTCCTGTAGTTCAGAGAAAAGCCGGGCCTTTTGTGCCATCAAATTATTGATGTGTTTTGGATACCGTACTTTTTGGACCTTCTTAGTTTCAAAAGGCACAAATTTAGCGAATCCAGAATAAAGAATGCGGCAGAACATCTTGTAGAGGTCATCAACAGTTCTATATCCTTCAAATGCACGTCCCCAGTCAATCAGAGAAAAGTAGTTAGAAAGCGAAGCAAAATCGGCTTTGAAAAAATTTGGTAGAGGAAGCTGAGTGAACTCTGGCAGTGCTATGGCGATTTCAAAAGCGACTACACTATGATCAGACTCAGCAAAGGGCGAACAAGTACAAACATTCTTGATGATTGGAGCAGTTTGCTTTCTTCGATAGATTTCTGAAACGTATGTACGCTTTTGAAGAATAGTCCATTGATCGAGTGAGCCTAAACATCATGATGATTCAGCCACTGGGTGCTAGACGATTGTATGCCATTGGCAATGTCTGTTAAGGTGAAAAGAGCAGCTAAAAATGTTGAGAAGAGCAAGGAGTGTTTGGTAATATACACATATTGAAATGCCATTTTGAGTTAGCACATCGATTCGAGTAAACATTAAAGGAAGAGCTCCAGCAGTTTGGTGTGAGAATGACAAAGAATGTGTTAGCTGTCGGTGGCTGTACGCCATGTATAGAACTATCTACTAGGCGACATTTCACCATGTGTGAGTGCGTTCCGTCACACAGCTTACAATTTTTAGGCAAACCAGCTTTTCCCCGATCACCACTAGGGCCTCCCTTTTCCTGCAAATACTTGAAGGAATAGTCCATGGAAAAATCATGATTCTATCTAACACATAATAAATCTCTATCTTTCACGATAAAAAGAAAAGAACAAAAAAATGTGTTTTTTTTGGTTAACTGTTCGAGAGACTGTACGCGTCAAATACCTGCCGTACATCTGTGACAATGTTAACGACGCGAACGATTACACTTGGTTCTTGAAGTGTGTACACCAGAAATCATTTTGGCTTCTCCACCTACAGCAATAACATATCTTTACTCACCCTATTTTTCGATAGTTTAGGTTATTTTCTCCAAATTCGGACGTTTTAATCCGATTCAGATTCTGATGGTTTGAACGTGGCCGAGCAAGGCGCACTTCTTTCCACGCGCTCCCTGTCTCCACCCGACACCCCTACCGTCCTCAGAGTGCAGTTTTCCGTACTTCTGTTTCTCTTCGGAAACTGAATCTTCTTGCGTGAAACTTTGTACGTTGTCTTTAGTGATCACATCTGAGGTCTTCACCTGAGGTCTTGGGAACGAATACAAGAATCCCTCGTAAACGATTCTTTTAACGGTTTCCGCTGAGCTCTGTCGCTTTGAGATCAACGCCTCTTGTAGAGAATGCATATGCACAAACAATGTGTCTTGTGTAGGTATTTCGACACAATCTTACAACTATTGGGTTGTCCAGAAAATCCTGCGACACTTTGAACAAAGTTCTTTAGGAAAAATCAAAACTCTTTCCAGTAGTTTTGGTATTTGATTGCTGCAGTGTATCTTCGGAGGTTTCGGCAGAAGCGTAAATGGAGGCTACGTGCAGCGTTTAACTGCTTCAAACTTGTCTCTGAATCAACACATCTTTTGACCTATTTTATTTTTCGAGCTCCTGTAAAGCCACTCCGTTTGTGTCCTTGCAGCTAGCATCTGTGCTGTAGTCAGGAGGGATGCCATAGTGTTCCGTTAAAATTTTCCATTCAACAAAAGAAAGGTACAGTCAAAAATTTTGGACAAAGTGTCGCAGAATTTTCTGAACAACTCAATACAAATTGTTCCCCCGAAGGTTTCTCTTTTCCGCTTACCTCTCGCCCTGTCCCTTCCTCTGCACTCTATCTGCCACTGCAGCACCTTGTGGAATGAACGGAGTGTGCTAAGCAGGTGTTTATATAGCCCTAAGAGTGTTATCACAACTATCCTGCTACAAAACATTGATATCTCAAATCCTGTAAGCTACCCGATTTGTTAGCGGTTTGTTTATCCCATGAGCTTCCTTGCCACTTCATTTTCGCGGACGGACAAAACAGACAGACACAGTGACAGATATACTACTACATATGTATGTATGTGCACAAAAACTGATACACTCTCGAGCGGTTTATGTAATAGAATGATTTCACCATTCAGCCGGATGCAGTGTTGGTATTCCCTAAACAGGACAGAGCTGATCATAAAGCTAGTATACAGAGGGGGAGATAAGAAAAGAGTCACTTCGCCCATGGCGCACATCAAATTTTTCGTCGCACAGGATGCCGTTGTTGATGAATGTTTTACGGCAGAATATTCCTTAGGTGTCCCCCATAAGCAGAAGCAGGCCCTCCTTCACTGCCCCCACCGTCTTCAGAATATGACGTCATCTGCCGTCACCGTCGCCTCAATGCTTCGTTGTAACGGGTTGACGGCCTTAGTTTTTAGTTGGACCGGAACACGATGCAGTCCTGGCAGCTGTAATGAAGAGTTGTGCTATTCCAATGCGTCTGCCCAAAATCTTTTGGCCGCACTTTGGGTGAAGTGACGGCCAGGTGCGAGATGTGCCTATTTTATCTACTAATATTCTAAACGGTATATTTTCAATGTTGTTCTCTTGTCTGCACGGAAGCAGGCACCTGATCCGCTGATTGAGGCTTGGCTTCTGTTCAACTGTTTCATCCATGAAATCTCATAGAAGGTCCACGCTTCAAAATTTAGGTTTACACGTCCACTTGAAGCAAACGACAGAGTAATGCATCACTTAGCAAATGAAATAGAATAATATATACAACCCCATTGCTCAGCAGTTCTGGTAGGGTCATAAGTTCCGCTCCTTTTGACAGCTTGCACCAGCAGGTACCGCATGTTCTTCCAACGCAAGAGCTTTTCGTAGTGAACTGGCGAGAGAAGAAAGACGACTGATAGCTCTTCCTGAGGGCAGCGGGTCATCATCTTCCAGTCTAACCGATTTCGCTGTCATAGTGGCTGTCTAAACAACTCAAAAATTCCTGGAATCATCCCGTTGACAGAATAATTGAGCGGCAATGTTTAAAAAGATTTAACGACGTGATCTGGTAACTCGCATGAATTCTTGTGATATTGTAGGGCTCCACGTGAATGCGAGCATAAAACCCAGGCATAGTCTTCGTGGCGCCAACGTCCAATGTATACAACTATGACGGAAAGACTTGCCAGGCCTAGTGGAGATAGCGTGACTATATCATATGAGCAATCTTTTGAACGACCACGCGGAAATTCTCTGGGGTGTGAGTCTGTGTACAACCGATAAGAGACGAGCAAGCTCGTATGGGCGAGGCAACACGCATGAAGATAGTAGTTTCGGGAAGGATACTCTCGAAGTTCACGCTGACTTTAAGGCTGAATTTTTGCCTTACGTCCAGGCTACCGGCTCGGCCCAAAGACGGACCCTTGTCGCCCTTCGTAACAAACCTAATTCGGAAGATCAACGAACCTGTCGCGCCGCTTCTCAGGCTCAACTAATTAGGCGCATCGGCGGAGTCCGTGGAGCCTTCGACACGTCGCGACAAAGGAGAATTTGAAGGGCTTCCTACGCAAGTTTAACGCTTACCAAGCCCCTATCGCCCTTATTTGAGGCTCCCGGAAGCAGTAAAGATCATTGAGTAACTAGATTCACCTTGAGCACTAACGAGCCTACTACGATAATCCACATAAGGAATCAATGGTTAAAACCTTTCCATGACATGGCAATGCAGAAAATCAATCATCGTCAAATTTAATGAGAAGATTGGCAACTGCGAAATGTGACAATATAAACGACCTAACTTGAGGAACGAACTGACCGCCTTACTAGGGGCCTTAACTGATCCTCACCCTCGAGGGCATACCGGAGCGCAGCGCCATAGACGTGTGTCATGCAGGGCTGTCCGACTCGGCAGCGGGCCCAAGAGTTGCCCCATCCGCGTTGATCCGACGGCCGCAATCGTCCTCGAGTAGACGGGCAGTGACGCAGTACAGATGAGAATGGCGTGGGGAGAGCGAAACGACCGCTCAGGCGGGAGACATGTCGACGAGACTGGCTAGTCCAATTTTAGGCCGCTGGTACTGATGATCTCTTTGCATGATACGGTATCAGCTCGCGATGGGACCCCAGTGCGTGGACCTGACGTTGCTCCTTGAGATTGATTGGACAGCATTGATTGAATGAGTCGTACGAAGTCACGACAGAACCAGATGCATAGCACTGCTAGGAGAGTTATTTCATAGTTTCTAACAGAAGATAGGAACAGCAAGATTTATAAAAAAATTGGAGCAAGATAGGAACAGCAAGATTTATAAAAAATTGGAGCATATCAATACGGCAAATAATACAGGGACAAAGACAAGGAACTCACTGAGGTCGGGGCTGATATTTATTCACGTAAATAGGCGGGCCCTACTCCATTGTTGAGCTAAATAGGACATGTTTGCAACTGGAAGCATACGACCTAAATGGCAAGGGTCGCAACGATAGACTTGCAGGATGCACGAATCCTATTCTATAGGCGACAGGGGACGACAGGGATCAGGCATAGAACGCCATACTCTACGTTCTAGGCTCCAGACGCGCGAACCCGAGAGAAGAGGCTTTCAAAGTTGGGGGCAAGCTAACCATCAACGTTCAACGGAGGATCCTATGGACGCAACCTCGTCTCTCCAGCCTGAGAGTGAAATCAGCTACGGAGAACGCGTCTCTTGGGGGATAGGACATGGCTCCATGCGTCGCGCATAAGTCGAAGGTAGGACGAAGCCGCAGGTGCGACGTGACCAGCGGATTAGCGGCGACCGCGTCCGGTAGTCCTCATTTCTCTGCCTACATACTTGACCGCTGTTTAGGCTCACTCCCAAGAAAACCATTCGGAAATGTTAGAAGCGCTGCAAATTTCCAAATAGGTCCCACCTGAGAAATTCGTTTGATTGGCCGATGTCAGACTTTGCGAATGTGGGAAGCGATGGGTGGCGCCAACTGCAGCGCAGCCGACGTGGCGTGATGTGCATTGGCGTTGTGGCAGGGAGCAATCAATCGCTGCCACACCCTTCGATCAGTACCCTTGACTGACGTGGCAACGATTGATTTTGCACCAATCGCTCCTGCAATTGGTGCAAAACCGCCCCAATCGCAAAGTCTGACATCGGCCACTGATTAGGCACTCAGCCGTAAGTTCAAGTGTGGGTTCCGTAGGGTTTACGCAATTTCACACGGTTTGAATGGGGTTTCTCGAAATTTCCCATTGTCCCAACGGTTTGAACATCACATATTGGCTGAAATAATATTTCGAATTGCTAAGTTCCAGTGTGAGGATCTGTTCGTCCACATCCAAATAATTTTGGGTCTAAGTTGGTGCCCATACCTTTGCTAAGCAGCTAGCAGTCAATCACTGTTGCTCTTCACATTTTTTGCATATGGGTTTACAATCACAATTCATTTGCTGTGTTGTTTTCCTAGGAAGTTGTGTCGCCAGCAGTGGTGGATTTGTTGTATTTTTTAATGCTTGTGTAGTTATTCCGTGCTTCCAATAATACTATACCAAAAAGTCGTGTGGCCGTGGAAGCGTGCATTTCAGGTCGTTGTTGTAGTTGCGTGAATTCAAAGTTTCGTCGTAGTTATCGGAGAAGAAAGCGCGCATTTCAGGTCATGCCTGCTGAATCGTCTTCTAGCGAGGACAACTTGATTCAGTGCTATAACAAAGGTTGCGGGCAGAAGTTCGACCGACGACATAACCAGGTACTTTTTTTGGGCGCTTCTACCATCTCTTTCATGATACGTAAACAGAAATTTTTTTTCTTCCAGACTAGTTTAGTATCCCCGACGGGCCGCACGATACATGTACACGATGCTTACAAGATAGGGAACTGTTGCTAATAAAAAGCACTGATTCAGGTATGGGCTCAACTTTCCGGGATGTACTCGTGGGAAGCATAATGGGGAAAAACCTGCTGACATAGTGAAAGTGGCCGCTGTGAAGGAGATACGGCCAGAAAAAAAGGCTGAGTCTGATTCTCTGAGAGGATCAGGAAGCGAAAGAGCGTAATGGAGCGGTCGAGTCTCACACTCAGGACGCCATAAGCTGGACTCCTTACCGCTTAGTACTTTCCGTTTTCGGATACAGATAAATAGGCTGTAAAAATCGTTTTAGCTGGTCCAAAACAATCAGAACAGCAGACATGCTAAGGGGTCGATCCTACGTCGACTACTGCTCTTTTTTGCTTCTTAACTCCCTTTATAATCGTTTAACAAATTTGGAAGGTAGATTTGAGATCATCGTTCGAGGGCCATACAGGTTTATCCATCTATTATATGGACATGACTACTTGGAATCCATGTGAGTCTATCTTTTGAGGAAGAAGATGTCATCGTGTGGAAAGGATTGAACAAACCAGCTGAACGTAAGGCGGAAGAAGAAAGGAAGGAAGTAGCTCTGAAGGTCAGTATCCTTGGCATCCTATTCATGCAATGAAGTGGTCTGTTTGCATTTATTTGTTTGTCTTATGTTGTTTCGTTTTTCATTGGGATTTTTCTGCTAATCTTCCATATTTTTTACATCGTTCCGTAAACCATTCGAAAGAAAATTATGTGCTCCATTAAATTTCCTCTTTAGTTTTACAATTTTTAAGCATGTTGGAATTGAAACTCGCGATATGTGAGGTCCTAGGCGACCAAAAGTCTCAATAAACGGCAAATATTTCAACTCTCCAGGTTCAAAAAACATAGGCTGTAATTCATGTCCAATTTGGGTCTTTGCCAAAACTCGAGTGCTTGCATAACGTCGAGCTAAATCTCAAAGGTTTCAACTAGAGATGTGTGTGGAATGTGGGGACATTTTAAGAAATGTTTTTTAGTTTGGAATGAAGTGCGTGGTCGATTATCTTAATCATCGTTTTTAGTGTACCTTTATGCAGGAATGGGTCATCTCCTGGACTGGCACATGAGAGTAGTGTTAAACTCGGCTGATGCGCAACAAATGTCGATAGACAAAAATATGTCGAAGTTAGAGCAGAAAAGCGGCGAATGTAAATATAAATATAACACGAGCCGTTTTAGGGGAAAATGTTATTTTTTTGCTCACAAAAGGCCATAGGGAGTTTCATGAGATTGTCATTGCCGTAACGCGATGTTCATAGTTTGCGGAATCGAGCGAATCGCCTGCATGCGAGGTAAGGTTGCACAGTGTGTGAACTGTTCAGAGAAGTCGGTCTTTGGGCAACCTGCTGCCCGCCGCTTTCGCTAGTTTTTGTCGAGCGCACTATTCGGGCCGCTTATTTTGCGAGGATGAATTTGAAGCTATTCATAACGAAGGCAGAAAAACATGAATCAAAATCAGCAACAAAACATAAATTTATGCGAGGAAGATTATGCTTTTCGAACGGTATACATGATCTGGAAACATGGTGATTTGGGTAGAAAAGTTCTTATTTGAAAGAAAGATAATTTCCAATAACAATAGGTTTGATTACAGATGGATGTTACTCCTGGCGCCCAAGCGGCTTTGCAACGCTATCGCGAACAACAAGGAACAATCCAACCAGTAATGAATTACGAATTGGAGCACCGTGCAGGAACAACGCGTGCGATAAGGTAAACTTTAGATGCCACATAATTTTAAGTATTTCTACCATTTGGAATGTTCATTGGCTAAGGTCATATTTTGGGCTGCGGTCATATTTTGCGACTGCCGTCTAGTCTTTCATGCGATCCTGCGATAGCAACATTGCAAGCATCATGACGCATGTGATACACGATGGTCGTTAGGTCATTCTTTTTGTCATCATTCTTGTTCACTCGTTGTAGGGGCATATTTGGTAGCCCTTCTTTCTGCGAATGCATAGGAAACACGGTGATGTCTGAAATAGTGATCTAACCCAAGTCTCAACGCGTACCACACGAGCTGCGGCGACTGCGATTTTGCGATCGCGATATCGGACCACGGCCGAGAGTACAAATGAAAAAAAAACAGCTCACAACCCATCTGCAGTTGGATTCTCTATTCTTATTTTAGTCATATTCGGGTCCGGAGTCAGACGCAACACCATGTATTCACCATCCTGGCCAGGCAATATTCCATGAAGGCATGAAGTATTGGTCTTGTTGTGAGAAGAAGACTTCTAACTTCAACGCTTTCTTAGCGCAAGGTGGCTGTCAGAGAGGAAAGCATCAGTGGAGCGCAGTAAGTTTTGCCTTTTCGTCTGACGTTTGCTAATCATATTGGTCCCATTTAGAATGAAAAAGTCGAGAACATACGAGATGATTGGTTTTCTAGTAACGGAACGATCACAATTAATGTGTATTGCAAAGTAAGTGTTGCCCGTTTCTCGTAATTTTGTGAATATAATCAATCGTTCTATGATCAGGGTGCGGTTCCTGATGACGTCCGAGTAACCAGCGATGGGCAGATGTTGCGCCTCCATGTTGTCCATGGTTTTGGGAAGAAAGAAACGGATCTTATCTATGATCTCTGGGGTGAAATTATATGTAGTGAAAGTCGTGTTGTAGTAGGAGAAAGGAAGGTAAGGCCTCATCTTTTGTTTTGATCTTCTTCAATTCCTTCGATAATCTTCTTTCCAATTAGAATTTTTCGAACTGTTCGGTTTCAGGTGGAAATTATTATGAAGCAGAAGGATGTTGCTGGTTGGCCTCGGTTGCGTTACGACCCTGCTTTAGATGGAAGGGAGAATGTGGAAGAAGTTGTGGCAGAATGATTTTAAATTATAGATGTTTATTGAGGTTTGCGCAAGTAAACTAGCTCGCGTTCACGTTTAGAAGGCATTGGTTATGGACGAGTTTCCAGGTTCTCAAGGTGCCCGAGTCATCATTTGTGAAATCACCAGTTTGGGTAATTTATTCTTAACCACTGACGGCAACGTGGACACACTCACATGAAAGAGATTTGTTTTGCTTAATTTGTTTGGCGTATTTTCGTGCTCCATGGCACGCCACATACATTATCGAACTCGATAAACAATGTACTCATGATTAATAGTAAAATTTTTGGTGGGTGAACGACTGTTGGTGGAAAAAAAAAAAGCTACAAAAAAATGTCGTCAAAGGTGTGGATATGAATGTAGTTCACGAAATCTAGGCAGTTGCATCTTGCTAAATCCAGATCTTCAAGGTTTCCTGATCCTTACTTTGACTCGGCTTTACTTCCATCTGCATATCAATCGTGTAACAAGACGTGCCGGGGAGGTGCAGGGATTTTGAGAGGAACTTTTTTCGGGTCTCAAATATCTCCTTTCTGCTTTTTGATAATTTTGATATTTATTTCGTATAACTTCTAGCGAAATCATTACACCGATTAGACTTTGACATTCTGATGATATCCGAATTGTCGATTGTCTCATTCCCAATCCATCAAGTGTCTATGAAGGGCCAGTTGCACCACACCACAGGCACATTCACCACGCAATTAAATATTATTCTCATTTGTTTTTGGAGCAGTAGAGAGACAATGTACCATACGGTAAAATTTGCGTGTGCATAATTCACGATCGGAAATTTTCACTTTACGATGTGCCTACCAGCCGCCGCTCTGTTGCACACCCCCGCATCGATTTTAATGTTGATTGGAGAGACCTTAGGAGTTGAGTCCAAGATGGAGCTACAAAGCAGCTCGTCGGAAACTCTGTCCATCGAATCAAATGCTCATCGTACACAGTGAGTTGCGCAGGTTGTTCACTTTTCTTCCGCGACATACCTTGTTCGTAACTGACCTTAATGATGCCCGGAAGCGATGTTAACGGCCATTTCCAGGTCAGAGATTTTCGTACAGCAGTCGTTAGTGTCACATATTGTTCCATTATATATACAAATGCACGTCTCATTTTTTAAAATGTCCGTTGAACTGTGTCTCTCCTCGGAGATAATTTATTACATTTTTTTCATCGGTGCGTGATATTAGTGATATGTTTAGGCGAATCCGTTGAATTGAAATTATAATGATAGCACTATGATCTTTCTATGTATTTTCTATAAATAAAATTTGTATGTCCCTACAACAATGACGAGTTCACCTGCTCATCGCAGTCCATATTTTTCATTCTTTGGCTGTTGGAAAGTATTGAATCAGTTTTCCACTAAATTGTGATTCGTTCCTTCCAGTGGATTTTCACATGTTTAATTCGTCATGTGCTTGTTTTCATATTCTCGTCTTCTACGTTAGAAGGTTATGAAATCGTTCACTAATTTGGTACTTATGCTCAGCTTTTCATTTATTGTGCTAGTGCTTTCATTTATTGCTAGACCTGTTTCACACCTCCTATCAGGGTTCGCTGTCACTTCGAGTCGTTTTCACAATATTCACTACCTTCCTGGAGAGGTTCCTCCATACGACCTTCTGACATTTTGGAATCAAGATGAAAGTGGGGTTTAGACAACACTTGAGCCATCAATATTTCCATACAAACCTTCATCCATGAGAGGATATTTTACATTTCCCTGCCCTTTCTAGATATTACCGTATTGACTCTCACACCTAAAAGCAAAGTAGAACTCTCCTCTGCAGCTGTTTAGCGACGAAAAAATTTGGAGTGGGGTAATCTGTACAAACTGGAGTCTTGTAGTCAAAAGGAGTGCAATACATCAACATTAATTAATATCTCATCACTGAGTGGTCCTTCGTCCATAAATTTCCCGCTGTCACCGGTTCTTACAACCTAACGAGGCAGGGTCAAGCGTGCGTTGAGGAATCCTCGACATGTCACAGAGGGGGGGGGTCGTATTGGCCCGCTGGGGAGAGATCGGGCCCGATTGATACAGTAGGATCATCGTCGGAGGACAAACATTAAGGATCGAATCGATACCAGGCCAGAGTATTTCCAATAACAATTGATTCCGTCCACACAAAATCTTCGTGATTTAGAGGTGTCCGCTTAGCAATTCTTAGTGACTTTAGTGTTTCATCACCACACAAGTCAAAGGATCCGAAATTCGCACGTTTTCTAGGGATATTTTATCTTTCAAGTAGGTCCTCAAATCCAACGAGATGTGAAGCACACGGCGCATCCCAGAGTGGGCCCAGTTGGTTGCGCGCGCTTCAGCTACGGCTATCTTGATAACGAATCTTAATTCAGGAAGAATCAAGAGGGTTCTGAAAGAGTTCATGTTAAATTACAGAGAGGAGTACACTATTCAACAAGAAACGCAGCCTTCAGCGTCAAATTCACAAGCATGTAACCTTTAAAGTTGAGACCCGCTAAACAATTTTACACTTTTTGCAGAGAGAAAAGCACGAGGATTTTGAATCTGCTCCCTAACTTCTGCAAGGAGCTATAGTCGTTGGGATAGTGCTAATGTAGCGAAAAAGTACCTTTCGGCGGTACTCGGGCAAAAATCCTCAACGTGGCCATTTTTTAAATAGTGAACGTATTTAGCAGTTTTAGTTGCCTATAGAAAGAGCAAATCTTCTAGTTTATGATGACGTATTAACTTTCCAGATTGCATGAGTTTGAACGGAGTTATGGCTTTGGAAAGCGTAAAAACTCGCACTCATCACGAATTTTCCTCGTTAATTTTGCAAAAATCCTCAACGTGGCCATTTTTTGAGTACTGGACGTATGAAGCTGCTTTAGCGACCGTTTGATAGAGAAAATCTTCTAGTTTTGTATGACGTATCAACTTTTTGAATTTGACGGAAATGAAGCAAGTTATTGCTCCGGAAAGTGTAAAAACTCGTGCTCGTCTCGAATTTTCCTCGTTATTTGATCTAAATTTGTTATTTCTTATAAACTTCCTGTAATTTCAGTATTGATTAGAAAAAGCTCTTCACAAAACTTCCAAATCAGCTTTCAGAT
>MU870440.1:1619-30399 GCA_036418205.1 Ostertagia ostertagi | reverse complement strand
CAGGGTTTTCTTCCGATCCCCGTCAAAAAACCATGCGTTACGGATGTCCCCGGTAGCAGGCAGTGTGAGGAATGTTATTCAAGGCGTGACCACAACGGCAGGTGGTCAGTCTGAATTGCCTTAGCACCTTGATGGGATTCGTCTCCTAGCCATGTCCGTGCGCTGGAGCTATAGGAAACCTGTCTAAGTGTGGCCCTGTCCGTCCGTTTAGCTTCGCAACAATACGTCGTTGTACTATTTGAATGCGTTCGGTTCCGGTTTATATCGCCCTTCGCTGACGTCAATTAACGCCCCGGACAAGTGGGACAGCAGCAGCAAGGCAGACAGGCATGCAGGCCAGCCGGCTGGGAACAGTCTCATTCTTCTAGCGGCAAATTTCGGTTTGATGACGATGCGATCATCTGGATTTAAAGTCTTCATGGGCGAGATAAAAAGTGCGCTAGCGTCTCAAGAGAAGGTCGTTTGTCAAGGAGTTGAAGCAATCCCATTAGCTATTGAATTGGATGGAACAAGAGGTGCTGAAGCGGGATACCGTGCGCTAAGCTAGACCGCTAAGTGTTATTTTTCGGCCACATTCTTGTCTCTATTGGGCACGTACCCTGTTGTGCCACCTGCCCCCCTCTTCCACTCAAAGGGATCGGATGAAACTGGCTCGGTCAAACATGAGAGTATTAAAGACACGGATTCTCTATTTCAGTATAGTGTTGAAATATCGAATAGTATTGATCTTGCGCTATCCAGGTCGATTAGGCATTTATTTCACCATGTGGGAGTAATGTAAGGACTAATCTAGTACATTTAAAGGGGGGGGGGCTATATATCAACTAAATTCGGACGAGCTAGGGCTTAGAAAAATGATATCAAAGAATAAACACGAGGGTAAGCGCGCATATTTCCCCAGTTTTGTTGAGCCATTTCTCGGGCTTAATGGACCAAAGTTTTGGGGATATTGGCGGTGACCAGGTTCAGTTCGACGCCAGCGAGATGATGAAGTCAAACGAAAACAGGGTTTATTCCCAGAATGGAATCGTTCCTTGCAAAAACTCAGAGCTAATCAGGTTCACTCAATAAGAAGATGATGAACACGCCCTGTTCAGAAGAAATTGGTTTCTGGTTTATGCATAAGTATTGGCCAAAGAGGTTGCCTGCATTCATGCATCACACCTTGTTATAAGGATTATGAGAAAGGAACTGGTTTCAGAGAATTTTTTTCTCCATGGTCTTCGCGATCTTCGAATAGGTTAATATGTGAAGGGTGATTTTATGCTTTGACTCATCATTCCTACCCAAATCGAGCGCGCCGTCCCCCCGTCGAAAGCTAGCCGAGCTGGCTTTAGACCCATGCATCGGTCGGTTTTTCGGATACGCCACGCACTTTTGCACCTCATCTACAAATTGGAGCTGAATTCCGATAACTATAGCATAGAGTATTTGTCTAACTTCCCGATCAGTCTTAATCCATTGTCAAGGTGCTTACAAGGTAGAACTTGAGCAGCAAATGGCAAGTTTCGGAATTCGGAACCAGAGCAAATCAATGAGGCGGTCACGAGTCCCATCCTTGCTATCTGTCTACCCACCCACCCCAACAGCCGTCTGTACATCATACTTTGAGGCTCAAGGACAACCACTTTACGTTTACGGTTTACCTTTCACATCACAAGCTTGACCTTTCCGAAGCAGCTGGTTGTACCAGGAATTGATGGAGCTTCTTCACTTCAGGTGCTTGACCTCGCTTGTCATCCAGCTCGGCGCTATTGAGGTTAAAACGGTCTCTAGCGTAACTCTTTGCTCCTATCAAAAACACAGCAAGTTTGTTCTGAACTGGTCTCTAGCTCGTTGAATTTATCTGCAAGTACTCGAGAAGAAGGGCGCGATCTTTCTAAAACGACACGATCTTGAGAGAAGAGTCTAAGGCAGTTATGACACACTCGACACGCAATAAGTTCAAATCGATTTCCTAATATGAATGACTCATCAAGGGAGTCGCCCGAACTTGGCGAAGGTCGTTGGCATCTGCAGCTCTGCTCAGGCGAGCATACGGTAAGGTTAGTATGCTTACGGTGAGATGCAAGCTTATACATGAACGACGACCATTCCTACGTAAGGTGCAGCTTAGCGCTTTATCTGTTCATCGAAATGATCTTACAAACCTATCTTCTTGCAATGATAGGTCGCGTTATCTTTCTCTCTTTTTTGGCACTCCATTACCCAGCCCATTCACTGGTTATGAGCACTTGCAGCATAGCAGTAAATGCCTTCGTTGCCATTCCCTGTTCTGACTCTGGTGTAGAAATTTGTTCATCAGGTCGCGCTTCTAACCGGTTCACTTACTATGGGACAAATTGCACCAAGGTGATTTGCCATGACTAGATAATACTCACTTTATGGTTACTGACAAACCTGACAACTCACTTGCCTCACAAATCTTCTAAATGGTCGGGTTGCCACATAACAACTCGACACCGAAGCACATTTAGTTAAGTGCATTCCATTCTCCGCGTAAAATGTGACAAGCTAAGGGTTGAGAACGTGTTTACGACTTTCAATACGTCACAGAACTCCCAAGCAAAATAATAAAGGATAAAGCATTTGCCGTTGATCAATCCCTTTTTGGGATGCGGCACGCATTCTACTTCCATTTAGTGGCGTTTGAATGCGATGTGGCCTATACAATGACTTGCGGGGGCCAGCCGATGTACAAGTCAGTGTTTTTTATCCTCCCAGACAAGTCTGGTACCAATTAACCGACCCCGGAGGGATGGAAGGCTTGGTTGGCCCGGGCGACTCACGACCCAGGATTTGATCCCCGGACCGCTCGCGTGGTAAGCGTGCCACTTGCCACTACACCACTTCCGCCCAAAATAACTTGGGCCTTTGCAAACATTACTACTTTCACGAGACGCATAATGGCGGAAGTGGTGTAGTGGCAAGTGGCGCGCTTACCACGCGAGCGGTCCGGGGATCAAATCCTGGGTCGTGAGTCGCCCGGGCCAACCAAGCCTTCCATCCCTCCGGGGTCGGTTAATTGGTACCAGACTTGTCTGGGAGGATAAAAACACTGACTTGTACATCGGCTGGCCCCCGCAAGTCATTGTATAGGCCACATCGCATTCAAACGCCACTACGAATGTACAAATGGAAGTAGAATGCGTGCCGCATCCCAAAAAGGGATTGATCAACGGCAAATGCTTTATCCTTTTATCATTTGTTCAGTAACCCCATGGGGATATGTTTGGCTGTAAGGTAGATTTCATCTAATTCCTAGGGTGACTCCATGTTCGCTCCTTTCGCTCCGGCTACAAGCCCCTACAGTGAATTTTCACAGATTGAATGAGTGAACTGATCGCAACCACATTTTGGATAAGTCGAAAAGGGCTGGTGCTCACCACTGGTCAGAACTATCTAAGAGGCAGCCAATAACAGAATGAGTCTGCTAAAAGGCCATGGTACTACACTGTGTGTAACTTAAAGGCAAGATTCAGGATTGAATTATGAGTTAATTCCACTTAAATGTGAAAGTAGGGGTAGGTAGTGGACCGCCAGTGCAGAAAAGAGAAAAAGAAATCGTGAAATGCTTAGGAAATACGAGCCATTTCCTCTACGGTGCGGAGAAGTTCAAAAGGCCGGCAGGGAGATGAGAGATAATGTGAGCGCGGAGAGCGCTAGAGAAGTCTAAGTAGAGAGAGCATAGCAGATCAACATTCCGACGCAGTCAAGATATCGAGAGGTGGAGCGTGTCAAAGTTCTTAGAGCCTAGCGTCTAAATAACGGTTTTCGAAGTAGGGAAGTGACGCGACCCATACACTTGCGTGCCTAGCGCTTCTAGCCACCGTAAAGGCTCATTAAGTGGGTCTGAGCCCGAACTTTGCCTTTAAGAGAACATAGCTTTGTGCATGGAATGTTATACGAGCGAGTAACATAATGTCTGTGGAACTCTAACTAACAAAGAGAGCTTGCTACAGGTGGCAGTAGCAGGAAGCAATTGACAGGAACGCGTTGAACGATCAAGAAGCAACCAATAGTCATTTTACTTCATCGATCTCGTCCTTAAGTTTGGCACTTTAGTGTATATATACGTCTGTGAATAGAAAGACGTTTTTGCGACAAAATATGTTGAGCATATAGCGCTCAGAATTGAAGTCTTGTTGCTACCCTCTGTAACCTCGTAAAAAAGCCCACGAAACCCAGCATCTCGACCATTTACAAAAATGCCACTCCATCGGGCTCTCTTTCCGCCGACGAGTTTTGACGGTTTGCGTCGACAACACACTCGGTAAATACTGTTTTATCGCTAGCTATTTCATTACTACATCACTTTTCCTTATTAGGATAAATCCTTACCGTTACTACAACCCATAATACTCCGCTCTGACTAACTTATTCAGCAACAAACATTTCTTGCACGTGGAATTACAGGTAGATAAATCGCTCAACTGGACGTGGCGCTTTCAGAAAAGGATTAATTAATTCTCATTACACATGAATTGTGGAAGCAACGCGGTATATGCTGTATCTTCGGGTTGATACCTTTTCCTACGGGTACGTCCGAGAGACTTGGCTGAAGTATCGTCCAGCTCGCCCACCATCCCTTCTCGGCCCATGTCCACTATCCCTCCTCGGCCGGTTTACTGATACCAAACTCCTCTCGTAGGGTAAGAACAGTGGTCATACATTGACTCGTCGCCGGTGCTTTTTAACGCTGCTTCATTACTACAACAGATCCTCTTTTCCTTAATAGGATAAATCTGCAAGCTCCGCTAGCAAGTCGCTGTGTAGGCCGAAGCGCATTCAAATGTCGCAACGACCCTGAAAAGAAATGGATTGCGTATCCAGAAAGGGACTGATAAATGCCAGCCTAAACAACATAATCGTTTCGTGTAATTTATGGCAGCAGTTCTCGAGCGATAGATTCTGAATATGTCCCTACCATGCCTGTTTACCCCGGAGGGGTAGGCTTCTACACTATGAAACATACTCTCTCCAAGATAGGCTTCCCACCCTCTGTCTCGAACTTATCACTTAATCTTTACCCCTGCCTTGACCTTACTATAGGAAATTGCACTCCTCCATTAATTGACTACAGAATCACTGTGTAGTAACCATTCATTAATGACAGTCCGCGTCGAAGAAGACCTGATCAAGCTTAGCCTTTCCGGGAAACGCCGCTGGCGTTTTGTTCAACCCTTAGCCAATTCTGATCCCCAAATAAATGGTCCCCATCTGTGTAACGCCAAACATCGCCGGAAATACGCGCAATTGCAGTGAAGAGAACCTGGTGAGAGGGCCCCCGCGCCGCGGGGGGGGGGGGGGGGGGGGGGGGGGGGGGGGGGGGGGGGGGGGGGGGGGGGGGGGGGGGGGGGGGGGGGGGGGGGGGGGGGGGGGGGGGGGGGGGGGGGGGGGGGGGGGGGGGGGGGGGGGGGGGGGGGGGGGGGGGGGGGGGGGGGGGGGGGGGGGGGGGGGGGGGGGGGGGGGGGGGGCCCCCGCCCCCCCCCCCGGGTTTTTTTTTTTTTTTTTTTTTTTTCGTTTTTTTGTGACGCGCCGCCCGGGCGCCCCCGCGCCCCCGCAACTAAAGCTGTCATCAGGCAGCTGATGAATAGCTCATCAAAACGTTCACGCCGTCAAGAATTTCAGATCCTCCAGATCTGGTATTTCATGCCGGCCAGTTCTTGACAATCGCTAGCTCTGACTACTTTTTCGGCAATCATTGAACGACTTTTTATTCGATATCGTATAAGGTGTACGTTGCAATTCGGAAACTGCTAATCTGCACTAAAGATTTTCTGGCAATACAAAATGACTGTTGGACCCAAATAAGATTAAGGTAGGGCACACACATCATGTGCGCACACCTCCTGATCGGCCTAATGGCGCGCTTAAGTGTATGAATTGGTAAGGCAGAACACACTTTCAAGCACTCTGCGTTCACCTTGAATTCTATAGTCAAAGGCTGCTATAAATACACGAAAATGGTGAGATTTATGAAGAACACCCCGCAATCATCGCCGCATAACGCTTAAGCCGCTTAGGAATCCGGTCCCGAACAAGCCGCCTTTGCAATAGAAGAACTACCATGGATGATCCTAATCGTCATCTTCAAACCCTGAGAGGTCTCAAATAACCAGTCATGGTGCCCAGCAACTCATTCAGCTACTTTCTTTTAGCTCTTTTAGTTCCAAGGAACCACCACTAAGTATCCTTTCACTCTTATTTGGGAAACGATCCGGGATGATTCAAGGAGAGGCATCTATGGGTGCAAAACTAGAGAACTTTATCCTTCACTGGCAAAGTAATTAACGCTACCTCAACCATCACAAATCCTCACTATTTCAGGTGCTAACAAAGGTGTCAGGAGTTCGCAGAGATCGCCGTCAAGCCGGGTATTCTTCAGCGGGAGTGGAAGGTGGTGTCGAATCAGCTCATCAAGGAGTATGTTGTGGATGCGGTGTATCGCCCCAAGGTCCACCTGGAGCACCAGGCCCAGATGGTGAGAATGGAGCAGACGGAGAGCCAGGGCAGCCTGGACGAGACGGCCCTGATGGACCACCCGCCACACCACAACCGCAGCACGAGTTCTGCTTTGACTGCCCCGATGGACCGCCAGGTCCACCCGGAGCACCAGGACCCAAAGGACCGCCAGGAAATCCCGGCTCACCGGGAACCGATGCCGACGGAGGCAATCGTGGACCACCTGGACCCCCTGGACCACCTGGTCCTCCTGGAAATGACGGACCTCCCGGAAACCCTGGCGCTCCTGGTGCACCCGGTAAGCTCAATGAGGTACCAGGACCAAATGGACCACCAGGACCACCCGGACCTCCCGGACCACCAGGACCTGATGGACAACCTGGAGGAAATGGCAATCCAGGACCAGACGGACCACCAGGACCACCTGGTGATAACGGAGCACCAGGCGCACCTGGACAACCAGGAGGACCGGGACCAGACGGGCCAAGCGGAGATCGTGGACCAAGTGGAGGTTGCGATCATTGTCCACCTCCTCGAACTGCTCCCGGCTATTAAATACATATCGATTGAGTCATGTCTTCATCACTTGGTATACCATTTCTCCGTGAATGGAATGCGAGCGATCGGGTTGCTTCGTTGTGGCGCCCTTCACTTAAGCTATTTAGTCACGATTTTATTTACAAATAAACAAAAATACATTGCCCGACAAAATACGGTCTAGCTAATAATCCAATCTCATCTCTTCTCCACATTCACTAATCAATGTGTCAGGTGGTGAATCCTAGAATGTTTGCTTGATTATTATGTATTGTGGTCTGAGATCTTTGTATGTACTGCTTCTGCCACTTGTTTTATCTTTCATCGTGAAAATCATTCATGAATATCGCACCGCTTCATCGACAAATTTATCACCGATTTACGGAATGTGCGTGCATTTCATGGTAAAAATAAAGCGTCATCCATATTCATTTTATTGGTCAGGAAAATCTTTGGAAACATGCCAAGAAGAAGAACTGATAGCAATGACCTAGAACCTAAAACAGCTAAACTGCAACAATGACCTGAAACCTGAATGACCAAAGGGAAGATGACCTAAAAAGTAAAGAGCCCAAGACGGAACAATGACCTAAAACCTAAACGGGATGTAACAGCAGATTGGTTGAACTAGTATGAGGACACCATTTCGGGAAAAAAGGGAAAATAGTTTGGCAACACGCCAAAGAGTGAAAAGTGGTAGCAATTGATCTGAACGCCAAAGCAGCTAAACCGCGCAATGATCGCTGAAACCTGAATGAAACAGAGGAACGATGGCCTAGATACCTACGGGTACCTAAACCCGCGAGCATGATGCGGTACTGCTATGAACCTCCGGGGAAATTCTTGAAAACATGCCAAAGGGAGGAAGCTGATAGAATGACCTGGAAATCAACCTATCCGGCAGCAACTGTACCTAAAATTGAATAAATTTGAAGAGAATGATCCCTAAAACGTTAGAGACTTATAACGCAGCAATAATCCTAATAACTCAATGGCCGCTCATACCTTTGGTAACATGCCCAAAAAGATGAACGCGTTATTCAAGCAGATGACCAGAAATTCTAGAGCGACCTCAACGCGCAGCATCTGACGCTTGACCTGAATGATTCGAGGGAGTGATGAACCTGAAACCTAAAGAACCTAAAACCGCAACAATGCCTCAAAACCCAGAGGACGTATATCGCAGCAATCATAAAACTTAAATGAGCTTAAGGGAGATCTTTGGAAACATGCCAAGAGGAGGAACTGATAGCGATGGCCCAAAATTCTTACAATTGAATGAGAAACTAAATTGTTCAACACAATTGAAATTACGAAATTACACAGAGTTGCCAAACTGATGCCCTCTTCGTCTTAGTGGTAATCTCGCGCTGTTGTAGAGACCACTGCTCTTATTTAGGGAAGCCATTACCCCATCTTAGAAATCATCTGCTGTGGCTCGGGTTCAGTGGGATCACTCCGATGACCTCCCTCCACCACCCCTTTGAAGCTGCTCGTGAGTGCCACCACTGGTCCAAGGGATCACGAGGAGTACCTAACCTGCCACTTGGATTTGCGGCCTCTCAGCACTTAAATATGCTACCGCAGTCGCTGCTCCTACTCTTTTAGTTGGACAGAAGCAGCCTACATGGACCCAGCGTTCATTGTTTCTCACTCATTCGCGCCCAGCTCTCAGCATCTTCATTTCGACGAAGTGAGGCCTCCTTTGCAGGGTTCTTGTTCACAAGTCAACATTAGCTGCTGGAAACATCGTGGACCTTATTACTCTGTGGTACGCCATGCTTTTAGGAGTCCTAGAGCAACACCAGAAAGTAAGCATGAATTGAACCACACTAAGAGATGGTCATTAGTGCTCTATAACCCACTCTCTTTCTTATTTGCCAGGCATCTTTCTTATTTGCGGAGAACGAACTCGCCAACACCAGAAGAGGCGAAAATAGACTTCTTCCCTCCACATTCCATTCTTGATTAATCATATTCTGCTAAACTCAAACTTGGTGTTTGCAGCTGAAAATTGAAGCGTATTCGAGTATATCACAATTCATAACAACCTTCCACATGGACAACATGGCAAAATTTGCCACGGGAACATGGTACAAGGTTTGAGTGTGAGCAGACGGAGATGGCGGACGACTTCATATTCTGAACTGTGAATGCAGTTGACATACGCTTGCGTCTGCCGATGGTGGGACATTTCGGGAATGTTTTGCTGTGAGACATGCGGCGGCAAAGTTTGGCGATGTGCACCACGACTAAAATTTTTTTGGCCCCCCTTCGTGCATGCCCTCTGCAAGGGGCCAGCTTTCAAGGATGCAGAGAAGCTAAGTACCAGAATTGGATGAGGATCAATCATTCAACCTCACGTCCGTTCAGCTTTGTATAAGCAAAGTGAACGTGACCTCGTAGTGGTTGAATTTCCATCCCATTCCTTTTTTGTTTGGAATTAAGACGATGTGTTACTTCTCCATGCATCGAACCTCCTCCGTTTGCAGTTACGTGTTCATGGAAACGTGAGCCACCTCACCCTCAACCATAAAAGCATGCCCCAGGATCAAACTGGTATGGTTTCTTGTGCATGAAAGTATTGGTGCGAAATGGAGCCAGCAGTGAAGAAAAAAGGAAAAGAATCCGTCGAAAACTGCTAGGTTAAGGGCTTGCTCACCTTCGTAATGTTGCTGTGCTAAGACAATGAGAGACTGAGCGCGGAGAGGAGAGCATGAGGCGAGAATGTATGGAAATGAGGCGCCAGACAGCAGGCTACTGCGGACGGGAGAACATGCAACTGCTTCCAGCATGGTTTAGGGCAGAACCCTAAGTGCCCTCTCCCCGAGATTTCTATTCCATGGCCTGGGTGTAGAACCGACCGTACAGTTCGTTCAGATCTAATTCTATCTATGGTCTAGTTTCAACTTTTCTTATACTTTTGGATGATCAGCTACCGATCACCTGCTAGCCATGAAATAATTATCCTCCAAATTGTTAACCTGGCAGTTCTCACTCTAATAAAACTTAGTCGAAACTTCGAGCAGTTGGGCCAAGGGTACTCATAAATTCAACAGGCTGCCTTGACCTGAACTTGTAGTCCTTCAAAAACAACATGAAAACCTTGCACTTGACTCGAGATGATGATCACACTGTATTTGTAGATATCATTACAAAGCCGTAGTTGGAATTTTATAACTCCGTGACTCAAACTACGTCCACCGGCCAATTGATAGCTGATTGGAATACATATTTTGTTGTCTATAAACATCCAGAAAAGTTAGAATAGGTCGAAACACTTACGAAGGGAATCACATCAACCACCGGAACACATTGATAATTGTTTTTATTTCAAATTTATACTACACGGATACGTTCTTGAAAACTCGCTTCCCTTCCAAATCATCAGTTCTTGAGCCGTTGATCCTAAAAAAAAATTGTGTACTGAAGGACCATCGCTGTCGAGTGACACGAATTGGAATTTCACAAAAAAAGGTTCAAGTTCGGGTTGGGCGAAGGATTTCGCTTATCACTGGGCATTCTTGTGTTACCTTTGGTGTCTCCAGTTTCGGATGGGAAAGTCCTCTTTATCTTATGCCGGTAGTACTGGAATAGCACTTCCTTTGACTTTACCCCTAATTGTACTAAGATATAGGTCGCCTCATTTCCAGGCGTACTTTTGATATGCGCCTCGGTGTGATCCTAAATCTACGCCAATCATTCGCTCATCCTAGGACAATTTATTGCATGTGACCTCGTCTGCCCTAGTTCCTACAACCTACGCCTAAGAAAGGATGTCTAGACGCTTAACGTTAGAGACCATTTCCGTTGAACCATGCCAGCAGGCAAACCACTGCAAAGCACTTCGTAGAACACTTCACGATTACCCAATTTCCCCTTCAGATAGTAATTTCAATAATTCGATTACGTGTCATGAAAACACTTATACATATCCGTGTATGGTGAGCATCAAGAGCTAATACAAATCGAAAGGTAATGGAATTCCAGAGCCGGATCTAGCGAATGCCGACGGAACAAATCTTGGGCATGGATTTTTAAGAAAAAGTGAATGCTTCCTAACAAGTGATTGATTTCGAGCTTGAGGATTTGCTGCGTTACTGCAACCATGGGAATACACAACTCCTTCGATTGAAGCAATTCGGAAGGGAGGTTAGAAAACAAGAACTCCTTCAGTCGTCCATCAGCGCGGAACTCAAAGGAGGCTCTGATGAATTAAAGGTAGCGGTTTACGGTATATTTCGAGGAGGGTTGGTGTAGCGTGGCGGTGTTCAGACGTATACGCCAATTGGCGAAAAACCCGAACCATTCCGCCAAGGAAAACGCAAAAGGGACCAACCTTTTGACCGTTGGGTTCCATCTCTGATGAGTCGTAATAGCTAAGAAAGTGGAAGTATGAACGAGTTCACCCGCATACGAATTCGATACGCAGCTCGTCCAAATCAACAAGTAAACTAGTGGGCGGATCGCTTTTGGGGCGGAGCGCTTTCGAAGTCCTGCTCAGCAACCAGCGCACCTTTCGTTGTGAAAGCGCCACACCTCGCTTCCCTGGCAGCCAAGTAACTGATTCGTGTGGTGCATATGCTTCCCGATGCGCTCCCTCTTTATCGTAATCGCTTCCTTTAAATCAGCGCCATTGCTACGCTTCACCAGCTAAGGGTTCTCTTGTGACATTTCGGCCGTTTCCTTCGAATACAGTTGTGGTCACACCTTCGTTTCAAACTACTACCAAACTTTTTTCATATTGCGCTTACTTTAGGAAAAATAGCATTTTTGAGCATGCCCATACTTTTCTGGATGTAGAATTACTTCAAAGCATTTTAGCTAGATCGATCCTTCTTCCTGGATGCATGAAAGATCTTCACGGCATGTTCCCTTGTCATTAAAAACATCCTAACAGAACAAACAGTCTTGATTCTGCTAAGACTGTTTTAACATACTGGTTAAAAAGAATGTACACTTAGTAGAGATGAGCATCAAGAGTTATAGTAATGAGGGAAGGCGAAAAATAGGAAACGCGAGTCCCTTCAAAAATGGCATGAGAGACGACGATAGTATCGTTACGGTGAGGAGCTGCAAGTGTAGCGGTGAAGATGAACATTACAGAACACCATACACTCCCTCCAACAAGTCCACTTGAAGCTGCTTGTTCAGCCCTTGCTTTGGTTTAGCTACGCTTCACCGCGACCAATTTAGTTTTGGCTCCGAACTTGATACTTCAAGAGTATGGCTTTCTTATCAAATCGTATAAAAGCGAATCGTTGGCAAATATCAAAAACACACTGATGGAAGTGCTACTATGTCAGTTATTTCAAAGCAATTTAGTTAAAGTTATAGTAAAAAAGGTAGGACAAATATCTTCTAGAAACGAACCTGAAAACATATCCTTCCTGAGCAATAGCTGACGTTAAAGAGCATATAGTTTTCACGTCGTCTATACCGCTATGAAGTCGCCCCTAAAGAACATGAATGAATGAAACAGAAAAACGAGGAGGATGTGAACAGTGAACTCTTAATACTCACGGCGTGTTGCAAATTGTATATTCGCAGGAGGTCTTTTAGACCTTTGGCAAACGTTCCACTATGTTCACAATAAGACTTCTTCACATTAATCCATTTGTCGAAGTAACTAAAATATAATTTTAGCTTGTCATCAAAGAAACAGTAAGTGGTGGGCATCATAAAACCCAGAACGCAGTTCCATTGTCTCACCCCCTTCGAACGCGAAGCTAGAACATTAGCCTGAACCGCTTTATCATAAGGCGCTTCAAATTAGCCTTACCTTGGGAGCGATAAATGCTTATTCGCTGACTCCGAAGGCAACATTACACCTAAATCCCAGTCGCCACATGTCACAAAAGCAAACCGTGAATCAAGCACACCTTCCTAAAATACCGAATTAAACTTAATTAAAGTGTTGAATTGAAAAACTCAGCTATAAGGAATTCTGAAGAAAATATTCACTAAAAGAAACCTTCTTCAACCAGTCGTCGAAATCGCTCAGAACCCTGTCAATAGTTGGTTGTTCGTCGACCATTTCCTTTAATGCTTCAAATCAGAGGGCCTTCAAAAACATAAACAAATTTCCACATCTTCACCGGAACCAATACAAAAACATCCTACAAGGATCTGTTTTTATACAAAGCTAATAAACAGGGGAAGTTTTCTGGCTTTCTAGGCATCTCAATCTACAAAAGATAATTATAAACACAATTAACCCAGATCCTTTAACTATAATGACGCGTCCAACAGAAAACGTTGTGTCAGATTTTAACGGTACTACCATGAATTTTCATTAAACGCTACTGACGCAATACATTGCAATACAGTGCCATTTATTCCTATATTAGTAAGAATGGGAGATCCTACTGGGAATCCTTAACTCCAATACCGATCCACATCGACGAGTTTCTTTCGTAAAAAACCGCCTGCTTTCATACTCAAGAGTTATCAAAGAAATCTGATACATATCGACTAAGTCTACTTACATCTCAAAAGGGAAGACAGTACCTACTGTACAGAAGGGAAGATGATGTAAAAGTATATCTTTACCTCAAATTGAGACATATTACAAGAGCCACTAATAAGACGACCATCGAAGGCTGTACGCTATTCTTCCCATAGAAAAGAGGATAAAAATCCTCTAGATTTTTTTGTTTTATGAGTTGATTCCCTTACCATTAGCACACTCGGATATTGTACAATACATTGTACACATTATGAACTAAACATTTGCGATTAGGCTCTTACATTGTGACCATAATGGCAAGGGTGGTGAAGGGGGTCGCGAAATTTATGATTGGGGAGGGGTCCGTAAAAAAATTTCCGAAGAAACCCCTAGTTAGGACTGACCTGCTAGGAAAAAAACAGCATGTGGTCCCGCAATACGATATGGATATTGTCACTCAACCTTCCATGAAACTGCCTCCACTCCACACAAAAAAGCCAGACTATGCAAAAAAATTAAGTAGGAAGGAACTCACCTTGGAAATATTGCAAATAGTACTAGTGGAGGAACTCACCTGGATGATACCAGTAAGATGTGTACAAAACGATGTGATGACGGGGTTGACAGTTGGTTTCACATATTGATGGAAATACGAATTGACCGTCCACGAGCGAACATCAAGCTTCGCAACCGGGAACTCTATGATTTCCTAAAGATTTACGGGATGAAAAAGCCTAGCAAGAATTAATTCCACTGAAGTACCTGATAAGGAAGTATTTTTCCATCGTCACAACAAGTGGCTTCAAAATCTAGCACTAAGAGATAGTCGAAATTCTGCGTCACTTTTGGTATATCTGAAAGTTTTTTTAAAGGGAAGAAATCTAAAGAACACCAGGGTAAAAACTTTACAAACAACTTGTCAAGACCACTACTGCTGCAATTTTGCGCTTCATAACCACTTTAAAGAATCGTTCCGCAGATTTCAGAGAGCAGATTCAGATCAGCGTCCAAAAACACATCTAGTGGTGTATGTCTCGTTACAAATAGCCACTTCGATCTGGGATCCTTTATCTTGTTAGACAAGTTGGTAACGCTAAAAACTGGTATAAACGCTCCCTTGACTTTCACGCTAACGAGCTACAGAATCAGGTTCAGACCTGGTGCGACTGTCTTAGCCAGTACAGTCTCCATCTCCATCAAAAAGACTGAATACCTCAGATCTATCAATATGAGGTACTACTCTACAAGCCAATAATGAGGACCAACCATAAGTCACCTTTTCCAGATATCATTGGTCTCGCTTACAAATCAACGGAGGTCTTAATGACGAGATAAGAATGGGAATAGCGCGGCATGGATGCGATGGAGAGAGCTACCGGCAGGGCTTTGCGATAGAAGCATGCCAGTTCGCCTTGAATCAAACTTATATCAAACCATGGTCCACTCTGTCGCATTATACGGATCTCAAAGAAGCCGACTACAAAAAGCGATGAGCGTCAACTTCACGCTATAAAGATGCAGATGCTTCGGTAGGCTCACATTTAGACCAGGTCTGCACCGAAGTGATTTACCACAGATGGGTCACTGCCACTGCATATGGCTTCAACGGCTAACTACGCGTACGGGACCAAGGCAGCGGTGGCAAGACACGATCAACGAGGACATGCAAACTGCACAGTTGCGCCGCGAAGGATGCCCTGGATCGAACAAAGAGGTAGTCCTCGATCCGAACAACGAACCCTGCTCCAGTGGACAACGATAAGGAGAACGAGAATGAGATCATCAACATGCGCTTGATCCACGGGCTACTTGAACTCCGTCCCTTAAGTCTAAGTAATCGTCTCATCTAGGTAAGTCGTCTCATCTTGATGCCCTTGTTTGCGCTCTCTCGCCTAAATAGTAGATCTCGACTACTGTGAGCTTACACATTCAAACTTTTGCCACACAGTAATTGGCCCACCCGCACCGGAGTCTCTACCCCCTCCAAAGCTTAGTCTCACTGCTCTCACCTTCCTGGATTGGGAGCCAAGTCGGGAGCCGTTCTAAATCCGTGCTCTAGCCACCTGCCTGTCCTGAGCAGGACATCTAAAGACTTCGCGCATGTCTAGCGAACCGCTGGATTCGAGAAGTCTGACATCGGCTTCACAGTTTCCTCAGACGACACTAACACGCAGGAATGAAGCAGCCATAAAGTTTGAACAGCTTCAAAGAACAATCGCAAAGCTCACCAACCGACTTTAGCTGATGACATCCGAGGCAGTGGAAGCGACTTGGACGAAACAGATTGCACAAGCAGCACCGCTTCGTTTGCTCACGAATGGTACCTTTTTAATCACCTAAAGCACGCATAAATCATCAAATAAACCAACTAACGCTAGACCGTAAGAAAAAGCAGAAAACAAGAACAGGAGATAAATTAGAAAACGGAATTACTTTATGGCAACTACTTGTGGATGCGATAAAGGAATGTGGACTGCGACTAAGGCAGAACGGAGAAATGAAGGAACTGGAACGCGGAATGACCACATTCATTCCTGAAATAAACACTTTCGCCAAAAAAATAGAAGAAAATGCACGGACAACTTCCATGCAGCGGGATATAACTGAACGAATACAGTAGAAAAGAACACGATACATAATTAGGCGATACAAAGTTCGATACAAAACTCATTAAAGTAAGGGAACATAAGAAGGTTTAAAGATGAAACAATTGCAGAAGAGTTCATGCAAAAAACGTCGGCGTCGTATCGAGAATTTGCGACGCAACCACACTAAAACCGGCTGTCTACCGTATAGCCCAGATTTACCGACGAGCTTGAGGATAGGCATGCCTCGTAATCAACGAAAGAACAGGGAACAGGTCAAGCGTGCGTTGAGGAATCCTCAACACGTCGCAGGGGGGGGGGGTCGTATCTGCCCGCTGGTTGTGGAAGAGATCGGGCCGGTTTGATGCAGTGGGATCATCACCGTCGGAGGACAAACATCAAGGATGAGTCGATGCCAGGCCAGAGGATTTCCAATGAAAATGATATTTCACCCACACAAAATTTTCGTGATTCTGAGGCGTCCGGTAATTCTTAGTTACTTCAGTGTTTTATCACCACACAAGTTAAAGAATCTGAATTTCGCACGCTTTCCAAGAGATATTCATGCTATACATAGGAGTGGGCACGCCGCATTTTTTGAACAGAAATGTAGTCCTGGGACTGCTGCTCGCTACTATACTGTCACGAGAATTGGGGAGTTCGTGAGCCAGGGGGAGTGTAGCCAATCTAGGGGGTGGGGGGTGAGGGCAGTCACTTGACATGCGTGAAAAGCTGGGTGTGCCCACCCCACTTGTATAGCACCGGATATTGTTATTTAAGTGAGTCCTCGAATCTGAAGGGATGTGAAGTACACGGCGCATCCCAGAGTGGGTCCAGTTGTTGCGCGCGCTTCAACTACGGCTCCTTGGACAAACAACCTCAATTCAGGAACAATCGAGAGAATTCTGAAAGTGTCCGTGCGCATTTACAGGGAGGTGTACACCATTCAACATTGCGTTAACGGACTCTTCAGGGTTAAATTTATAAACATGTAACCTTTAAAGTTGAGAAACGCTAATCAATCACTTTTCTTAGAAAGAGAAAAGCAGTGATTCCAAATCTGCTCTTACTTTAGTACATAATCGCCCTTAAAAGGATATACAGCCGTTGAAATAGTGCCAATGTAGCGAAAAAGTACCTTTCGGCGGTACTCGTGCAAAAATCCTCAACGTAGCCGTTTTTTTAATACTGGACGTTTGGAGCAGTTCTAGTAAGCATTTGATAGAGCAAATCTTCTAGTTTATGATGACGTATTAACTTTTCAGATTGGATGAGTTTGAACGGAGTTATGGCTTTGGAAAGCGTAAAAACTCGCACTCATCACGAATTTTCCTCGTTAATTTTGCAAAAATCCTCAACGTGGCCATTTTTTAAATACTGGACGTATAAGCTGCTTTAGCAAGTTTGATAGAGAAAATCTTCTAGTTTTGTATGCCATATTAACTTTTCGAATTTGACGAAAATGAAGCAAGTTATTGCTTCGGAAAGTGTAAAAACTCGTGCTCATCATGAATTTTCCTCGTTATTGATCTAAATTTGTTATTTCTTATAACTTTTGTAATTTCAATACTGATTAGAAAGAGCTCTTCACAAAACTCCCAAATCTGCTTTCAGATTGAAAATTCGTTAACTTTGAAGAAAGTTATAATCATTTGAATATTTGTTCAAATTTTATAAACCTCCTGTAAATGCGCCGACACTTTCAGAATTCTCTCGATTGTTCCTGAATTGAGGTTGTTTGTCCAAGGAGCCGTAGTTGGAGCGCGCGCAACAACTAGACCCTTTCTCGGATGCGCCGTGTACCTCACATCCCTTCCGATTCGGGGTCTTACTTGAAAGATGAAATATCTCTTGGAAAGCGTGCGAAATCCAGATTCTTTAACTTGTGGATAAAACACTGAAGTAACTAAGAATTACCGGACGCCTCAGAATCACGAAAATTTTGTGTGGGTGAAATATCATTTTCATTGGAAATCCTCTGGCCTGGCATCGACTCATCCTTGATATTTGTCTTCCGACGGTGATGATCCCACTGCATCAAAATGGCTCGATCTCCCCAGCGCCAAAATACCTACCCCCCCCTTGCGTCACCGTGCGAAGGATTCCTCAAATCGCACGCTTGACCCTGGTCGAGCTATTTCAGCGATTCTCAGCGAACATCGCTCATAATAATAACTCAACACAGAACACAAGAATAGCTTCCACCAAAAACTTCTAACAACCGACGCCCCTGTCTACCAAAATATAAACAGAAAGCCACTAGGCTACTTACGAATGATTCCACCCTTATTCCATACCATCCTGCTCCAATAACCCATTATTAAAGACACTTCTGAAAAATTCCCCCCTTGACAAAATCTCTCGCACAATCCGAGCTACATAGATCGTCTACCCAATTGTCTCGAAATTTCAGTAAGGAAAATTTGGCAACACTTCTTCGGGGAGCGCAGGGATTTAACCCACTCAGAATTCTCTGATCTCTACTGATGAATTCATTGCTTCAAGACGCAATCTGAAGATAGACAAAATATTATTTAACGTGGTAAGCATACGGCATATCAAGTGCATGCAAAAAGACGCACCTGCTATCGCTTTGGGGAATGAAATCGTTGCTTGGCGCGACTTCTATGACAATGGAATGGTTTACCGCATCCAATAGCTACAAAGTCATCATTCACTGGATTATGGTTAAGAACCTGCTTCCCATTGAACCAGTCAATTGTTATTCTGCCCACAGAACTTCACATGCATTCCACTCCCCCCGTCAAGCTATCTCCCCATCCCCCCCTTCTAAATCGACACTTTGTACGATAGCCGCATTCTGCAAGTGAAAAACGCGCAGTGCCAACATCGCCATGTCACTGCACTTACTATCTATTCATTACAACGAGAAATAGCTCTAAAGACAACCTCTCACACACCCCCAGACCTCACAACGCAAGCAAGACCATGGTCCCCATCGGCGAACCGCGCCAACACCCGCCGCGGACTGCCGCGCCACCTATCATAACCCCGCCGCCGCCACCCACACTCCCGACAACCACGCCACGCCTACGCTCTAACTCTCGCGCAACTCATCACCCCTCCGTGGACAACAACTTGCGCGCAGAGATCATGAGGCGCAAGAAATGCGCATGGACGGCAATGGGAAGCATCAAAGAGGCGGCTCAGCTCATCTCGGACAAGAAGATACGAGCTGACCTATTCAACTCTACGGTACTGCCCGCCTCTGCTACCACCGATACGTGGCGAGAACTGAAACGTCTATGAGAGTTGACATGTTCACGCGCACAACGAGCGCTGGCATCGGGACATTCGCCTCGAACGCTCGAAACATTGACCGCCGGTAGCACAGAGAAACCACAATAGCAACAGCCCCACAGACATGCGCTTAATTCTGGATCCGTGCCCGGCATGTATAACTGAACCAAAGAAAACCGAGCCTGACATGTGCCAGACGCATAGATGATCGGTGGACCACACGCGTTACGTTCTGGTATCCACGAGAGACGTGAAGCGCACACTTGGCCGTCCTGCAACACGATGGAGAGACTCCCTGAAGAAACTTCAAGAAGATGCGGGCCAACACTGGGCCCAAACCGCTCAAGATCGTCAAAAATGGAGGGAAGCGTGTGCTCGCCGCTGAGGATCATCGGCTGACAACGAGCATCCAAGTATCCAAGTACAATCTCTAAGATCTATTACTGCGATCATTTTGAAATTCAAACATTTCTTGAGTTCAATTTACTCCAATCCACCCCGTCTTCATACAAACAAGCATTTGCACCGCATGAACTATAGGAAGGGTGTCACCCTGTGATCTCTTACGCCCCCTGATTCCCGATAAACGCCTCTTCTGCCCTAATATAACCCGTTGCAGCCAATGGTTTCTATACATTTTAGTTTTTTCAGCTAACTCAATATTGCCTGTAGTATCGCCTCCAAGTGAATCACGACAGCTACTGCTCCAAAAATCAAAACACAAAATTATAAAATAGAAAATACTTAATCAACAAAAATAAAAAAGATCAAGCCATTCGCGATCAACCGCTCTTGGGATGCGGCACCAGTCTACACCCAATTGCTCGTCTCCAGACCGCTGGCACGATTGTCACAAGAACTTGCGGCGCACCAGCCCATACCACATCTGTTTTCGAGTCCAGATCAAGTCCGGTCGCAATCAACCCGAAGGATCGAACGCTTGGTTGGCCTGAGGGCGGCTCACAACCCAGGCTTACCCCGGCACGCTCGCTCCTAACGCGTGCACCTTCTCACTACATCAACCTTTTCCCCAAACAACAATAAATAAAACTTACAAAATCTTCAATAAAACTAAAAAGTATCTACTGCACTGAATACCTGTAATTCGAGATCTATAAAACATAAGAAAGTTAAAGATTTTTGATTTCCTTGATTCACATATCATTTATCTAATCATTTATTTATCACTTGTACAGGCGGAGGAAGAAGAACCTATGGTCCACAATGGCGACAAATAACAAAATAGTCAGACCCAATTTACGAAAAACCACATACCACAAAGGGCTATCATCACACAGAAGCTGTTAGTGAACAAAATCTCGCCCCAGACGACGCGAACCCTTACCCTCGGCTTACCGGCAGTCCTACCAGTAACGCACGGGTCAACTTTTCACCTGGGGTACAACTAACCACACTTTCAGCACCAAACAACAAAAACAACTTCCGGATATAAACTTATCAGGGGTAGCTGTCCACTGCCCGAAATCAGCAGATGATTCGTCAACATGTAGCTTGCCTTATGAATGTTCCATTTTCTCTTGCAATAGTGAACCCACTCGTACGCGTGTTGACAACTGCCACTTTCGCACGCTCTCGAACCACTAAAATCGCTCAAATCGTTAAATTTGCTAGTGCAAATCGCCAGAATTGCAAAGTCAGGCATCTGCCTTGTTTTTCACCGACACACTCGGTACCTCCACTTTCAAACTTCGCTAGTATCAAATTACCGCTACTGCTGCCTTTGATAAAAAAAATGTCTCGAAAAAACTCAAACTCAGAAAACTACCAGGACGCAATAGAAGGAGCTTGCGCCTCCTGTTCGGACTATTCAGAACCTATAGTAGTTACCCAGCATGTTTTGTTTTTTTAGCAGGAAACTTTCTTAGCCTACCATTATTCAGTGTTTTAGCTAAGTCAAATAAGCATCAAATGAGATAACTTTCTTCTCCTTCCCCTCTTCTCTTGATAATGATGAAAATAATGTCGACGCTAACACAGACCACCCAAATAACAGGCCCATTTGACATATTTTTCTCTGACACACACATATAAAAATACTCCCAGCCTGCTCATCCAAGCAAAGGAATCATTGATTTGAATATCAGGGAACACGCCCCTCCCCACTGATAGAGGTTTAGTTCTCCGCCACCAGCATCTGAATAATAAGCATCAAGGTCTGAAAGAATAAATATTATAAATTTCCAAGCATTAAAAGGATCCTATCAATAATTGTACAATCTTCGACTCTGTAGGAAAGCGTCCGGCAATGACATTCGTAATTTCATACATTATTCCAAATTTTATGACTTCTCACCGACGCGACTACATTTCACCTCGATTTCGCTAACTTATCATTGATTTAATTCAATTTTTCAAACAGTTTATACGGACCCGAGATTACCTCCCTGAAGCTGCAGGAAATAAAGAGTATCTTCACAGATGTGAGTCCACCATGAAAGCTGATGTGAATAGGCCACTCATCTCCCCCTCTTTACGAATCTGACCCTTCCAACAGTAAAATCGCTCGAATTCCTCACGCTATCATCGAGATTCTCACCCTCCGCGTGGGTTCATTACTCGCCACCCGGAGCCGTCCTGTGCTCTACCGCGCGTACATTCACCTCTCGACCACCTCCGCATAATACAGTCTAGTCGAAAAATTCCTCGACCGTTATTCACCCTCCTCCCGAGTGATATTACGGCATCCATTTCCCCAGTTAAAATTCCAACTACCTCCGTCTCGGGTCGTACCCAGGGTGGAAATTGGTCGAAGATTTGCCAACGACTCGTCGAAGATTTTTGCCCTTTCATTTACACTCTCCTGTGCATACATTACACTCACGCGCAGCCGCTTATCTTCGCACCACGTCACTCTCAACACTGTTCCCACACAGTACATAACCATACCATAGTGGAGAATTTCCTCGACCACTATCTTTTATTTATTTAATCATTTAATTATTTATTTGTTTATTTATTTATACATAAAATTGAGTGAGCCAATAGAGGGACTACCGCTAAGGTAAAATTAGAAAAACTCACAAAGGTCCTAAAATGAGGCCAAACCAGCGCTCTTTCACATCCTTTTTTCTACCTCAAACTTCGGGTTCTCGCGACCCCGCGCTATTAGGGAGAACGGTCAAATCCCCAACGCCCGCTAAAACATCACCACCCAAGTCGCCGGACGTTCTGCAGTCAAAACTGGCAGCCCAGTTTAGACCGCCTCTCCTTCACATCGATATAATCTGTTCTTCTTAGTCCCCATTTCTGCACTTGCAGCTTATCCTACGCCGCGGCGGTACTCCGGTGAGCTTTCGCTTGCCGACGGACGCAGGGCCTCTGCTCGCACCGCGCTACTGGCCGTGCAGCGACCGTCCCCCAACTGTAGCGAACGAGCTTCTGTAAGTAATTCAACTTGACTGCATAGACCAAGCAGCCCCCATTCAAAATCCACTCATCGACTGTCCCACTCTTCGGAGATCTACCGCGTCGCGACGCCGTGCAAGTGGCCGCACGCGGCGGCGCGACGACGAGACGATTCTGTTGACCGTTCCCTCAACCTATACACTGGGCTTTCCCTAAAATTATGTCCGTCAAACGGTCGGCATACGGTACAGCCAAAACGGGAGAAAATCCCTAAACTTCTGTAAAAATTTCAGAAGTTGTGAAATTTCATGAGAGTTCCACCAAATAAAACTTGCAATTGAGGAACACATCATTGCCATGTACTCACATGTACTTCCTCGAATATTGTTTTTTGATCGCGGCGGCCACACTATCACGCGGGAAGAGAATTTATAAGGCCACTTACTGAATCCTTACTCTCGACCTTCTATGTTACCCTACTAATCGACCATGAAAAAGTTCTGGGCCATTGAAGGAAAAAAATAGAAAGTGCGGCACAGCAAAGCTTTGGGTGTTTATCACAAGTTTACTTTAAAGGGATGGCAAAAAAGCCCATATCAGCAAAGTTCTTCCATAGCTCCTATCAGCAAAGCTAACGTCGCGCAAAGTAACGTCAACGATGGAGATTCACGGCAGCAGTAATTGCTTCTCGATAAATGTAATCTCGTTTCCTCCTCCTTCCCCCCCCCATCTCCAAATAAAAGCAAAAATAATTCTCTTACGTGTTGTTTCTTTTTTATTTTGTGCTCACTGTCTTGCCAAAGCGCAGTACGACTTAATGATTGGGGCTTGGGTTCCATGAGGAGTTCTGGAGTCTCTCGAGTTCAGTAGAGTACAGAAAGAGGAACATTAGCTACTATCCGCCACTCAATAAAGTCATCCTTCCAGTCATGTTGCCAGGAGCGCCGACTCCTGGCAACCTTCCGTGCAAGCAGAAACTGATAGCTATGCATGTTCGGAGCGTCGCATTAGGCCAGGCATTGTCTTGTAAATCACTCCGGGTAGAAGGCCTACGGAAAATTTAGTGACAATGCAAACTGCATGGCTTCTCAGGAGTATAGTACCACTCACGTAAATTAGCCAAAGATTAGCCCCAAATAAGCGCTGAATAAATAAAACCCTCTTTGGCCACCCCCCCCTATAATTCTTGGCGCACAATTTTCTTGAACAACCATGCTTTGCACGCCTAATTATTGAATATGTCCTAGCCGTGACGGCTCTTTTCAAGCAGCTGCTAATTTGTCGATGTCCGCTGGTGTTTTTGCAGTGAAGAACAGAGACGACTATTATGTTCACATTCAAAGGACCCATTAACATCGACGACACAATTAGCCGTAAAACAGGCCCATCACGGTAAAACAGATGCCAGCCCTCAAAGCAACATCCTCAGCAGTCGCTTCTCAAATACTAATGGCACTAGAGGATGCACAGGCCTATTGGAGAACATCTAAAGTGAAGCTATAAAGAAAACTCACCTGGAAAACTCTAAAAAGGGCGTTAAACTCCTCAAAGATGGGGTGGTTGGAAATTTCTTCGGGGACCGCCCACTTGCCAGCAGACTGGCTACGAGCCATCCGCTCGTTTCGAACCACAGGAGTATTTGAACTCGTCTCTTTGAGTAACAATGCGCTCTGCCTTTGCACTGCACGTTTCATCATTTTGATGTTGTAGTTGTTATGTTATTTATATGTTAGTAATAATTTAGTGTTTTAAAGGGGGGGGGGGGGGGGGGGGGGGCGGGGGGGGGGGGGGGGGTCACTGGACGCATCCTAATGCGGCAATTCAGCAATACTCGTCAACCGCGTTTTCCCACATCGCTAATCGGGCAGACAGGAAGTCCCTGTTAAAGCCCTGTTCGCGTTCTTTAGATTCGTCGTCACTAATCGTCGAATATCGCTATACTACATATACAGATTTCCCCCCAAAATTCGTCCGGGTGTCGCTTCACACGAAAGGATGTGCGAAGAAAAACAACACTTTTCAAAATAAAATCGACCTTTTAGCATTATACTATATTCTCTAAAAATCCTACTTACATCAATTACCGAAAGGCGCAAAACTCCAAAGAATATGAGGTCACCAAAACTGGGAACCCACCTCTATTTGTGTCACGACAGGACGACCGCTCGCGATAAGAAGCATCCCTCAGCGATGAGGCGCAGCGGTAATTCTGTGATCACTTTCCTTCCAATTTTAACTTGAGCAAATCACTGCAAGCTCTCGTGAACCGTACCGCGTTCTTCTGGCGCGCGACGAACGTCTTGTCTAGTAGCTCTACTTTTAAGTCACTTGACTTGAAGCAGCTCTACGGGTGTAAATAATGCGCTACCAACCGTTTATGGATTTGAAAAACTGACCAACCGAATATTTCGAAAAGCATCTTAGCTGGCTAGTATATGCCAGAAATAGGTGCCGCCAGTTAAGTAGACTTTTCATCTCAACACCACACTCATTTGAAGCTTGATCATCCGCTTTATCATACTCATCGGGAAGCTCGCGAAGGAAATAAATAGCAGCAGATATAGAACATATAAAAATCACAAATAGAAAGTGCAGTGAGAACAGCTTTCGAGAGAGACTTATACAATGTGCGCAGTACGATAGCTGCTAGAAATGAGATGCATAGTGAATTAGGCAATTGCTTTTTTTACTCTTCTGCGTAGGTGTCGTTCTCAACGGCTCCTTCCGCTTCACCGTCGTCATCGGCAGTTGCCTCTTGATATTGTTGATACTCGGACACAAGATCGTTCATGTTAGATTCGGCTTCTGTGAATTCCATCTCGTCCATACCCTCACCAGTGTACCAATGCAAGAAGGCCTTACGACGGAACATAGCTAAAGAAAAATTGTATGGAAATGGCTCAGTTCCCTCACAAACTACAGACCGTACGAAGAATCTTACCAGTGAATTGTTCTGATATACGTTTGAACAGCTCTTGAATTGCTGTGGAATTTCCAACGAAGGTGGCAGCCATTTTCAGACCTCGGGGTGGAATGTCGCACACAGCTGTCTTCACATTGTTAGGAATCCACTCCACGAAGTAGGATGAGTTCTTGTTTTGTACAGACATCATTTGGTCATCGACCTCCTAAACTAACTGCTCTTCATCCAGTACAGCAAACAAAATCAAAAATATTTTTTATCTTAAATTCCAGGGCATTCAAAGGATGGAAAAACTGCGCTGAACACACAATTCAATGACATTTTAGGTCATTACGATTTCACAGAGAAGCGCGCGCGGGGCATCACAAAAAAGGCAAAATCCAACCAAGCGCTAAATGTCTTTTGCAAAGATGAAACAAATTCAACTCACGCGCATACTCATACGTCCACGGAACATAGCAGCGACCGTCAGGTAACGGCCATGTCGTGGGTCACAAGCAGCCATCATGTTCTTGGCGTCAAACATCTGAAGGAATCATGGGCAAATGAAAGGATTTTGTCAGAGAAGAAGCTCCACAAAAACACCTCACCTGTTGTGTGAGCTCAGAAACGGTAAGTGCACGGTATGCTTGAGCTCCCTTTGCTGACAATGGCGCAAATCCAGGCATGAAGAAATGCAAGCGAGGGAAGGGTACCATGTTGACGGCCAATTTGCGAAGATCAGCATTTAGTTGGCCAGGGAATCGCAAGCACGTTGTTACTCCAGACATTGTTACGGATACTGAAAACGAGGTTAAGACAGCTTTTCAGACGAGTCAATCATAAAGCGCAACTCATTACAGCTCTATCTAATCGAATAGGTTACTCTTCCCACAGTAGCCAAATACACATTTCCTATCCACAAATGAACGCTTTTTCAAACACGAAAACCTACCTAAACACCCTTTCACCTGCCAACCAAAGTATGTGCTTTCATTTCCCTGATTATCTCACAATGGTACGAATAGTTTAGCCGTTGCCGTCGTACATATCGGCTTTACGTCGCATCACACAAGCGGCGATAGAAATTTCATCGGCGTCAGTCGTAATGCCTGCCCTTGAGGATAATGCCAACATAAAAGGACGAGCAGAAATCGATACGCTAACACTGGACGCTCCTATCTCTGCAAACCTCTTCCAACGATTGTCTCATTAAATTGGGAATACCAATCGGACAAGGCCCACAGCACGCCTCCAAATTGAGTGGCCAGCTTTGGAATGAACTCAGGAGGTCATTAGGTTTCCATTACCACAACAGCCAGGGTAGCTGGATAATTGAGACATAGTTCATTAACTAGATGTAACCCTATCAATCAATCATTAGGATAACGTTTATGTTTGGTCAAATAGCCCATTTGGTGTAAACTACTAAGCCAAGCTAGTAAGGCAAGTGGTGCATACCTCCCAGGATACCTTCTCCTGTCCATTAGTTGCCTACCGGATACCAGGCAATCTTAAAGCTAATTGCCAAAACTAAACATCCCCTCTGACACGGGATTCCCGCAATGGCCACTCCGCGCACGGGCTCATTTCACTCTCATCAATGGCCATTGCGAAATTTCGCCTCTCGACCATGAGTCATTGCAGAGTTCAGAGCAGCATACTTGGCAATGGGTAATGCATTCGACTTCAGTACTGCTCTCTCATTTCAACAATCCCGATTCAGTGATCATACAGAACAGGAGCAAATCGAAAACGAACCAAGATGGTTGAGGTCTCCATAAGTAGGGTTAGTGAGCTTGAAAGCGTTTGCGGAAGCAAAATGTTCGTAGAGTGACTTCGTTGTCAATGCAGAAAGTTTCGTCCGTGTTCTCAACCAGTTGGTGAACCGAAAGTGTGGCATTGTAAGGCTCAACCACGGTATCGGAAACCTAAACAAATGGTATATGATTCGTCAAAGAAGAGATCATTAGCTTTCACATTTCATTTAGCTCAGTAGTATGCAAATGCACTCAGTAAATAATATTCGAAACTAAATTGAAGAGAAATGTACTATTTAATGGAGATAATGGCCATGAGACTCGACTTTGTTCATCGACTGCCGAACACTCACCTTTGGTGAAGGCACAACCGAGAAGGAAGACATAATCCTATCAGGGTATTCTTCACGGATCTTGGCAATCAACAAGGTTCCCATTCCTGACCCAGTGCCTCCTCCAAGCGAGTGTGTGAGTTGGAAACCCTGAAAATAACATCAAAATTGGATCTAGTATTCCAATTTGTTAACATAAGTCAAATTCACCAACCTGAAGACAGTCGCATCCCTCCGCCTCCTTGCGAACTACATCAAGGACGCTATCAACAAGCTCGGCTCCTTCTGTATAGTGACCTTTGGCCCAATTATTTCCGGCTCCGGACTGTCCGAAGACAAAGTTGTCGGGGCGAAACAGAGCACCGAAAGGTCCGGAGCGTACTGAGTCCATCGTTCCAGGTTCCAAATCAACAAGTACAGCTCGTGGAACATACTTCCCTCCTGGAACAACTGTTTGCGGAGCGGATGCTTATGAAGAGCTTCTTGTGGGACTGACCATTAGCCTCATTGTAGTAAACATTGATTCGCTCTAGTTGGAGATCGCTCTCCCCTTTGTATGATCCATCGGGCTGGATGCCATGCTCGTCAGAGATGACCTCCCAGAACTGAAAATCGCATGATCAAGGTGAAAAAAACTTGGGCTAATTATCCACTCTACTAACTTCGCGTGGGAATTGATAACGACGTTCATGCAAATTCCAATACTTTAAAAAGCCGCGACTAAGCAAGGCCTCAGATTCATAAAATTGTTTTTGAAAAACTGCTGTAAGTTCGAATTAGTGACGAACTTTTGACGGTGGGAGGACCCCCGCATCAAATGAAGACAGCCAAGTTGCTTCTCAAAATCTAATTTCTGAGCCGTAACAAATAGCCAGAGAACTCAAGCAAAACCTTTGAGTTGAAACATCATAGCCACATATTTTCATTTTCAACTCTTTTACTTCCCTTCATGCATTGGCGAACTGGTTCCTTCACCTAGGAGCTTCCTCACTTTGCTAGAAGTGGGATTTGTTGCCCAAGGAACTATCACGTCATGGTGCATTCCTTTCCCCTCGCTAAGTACAGCCCCGTTTTTGTTTAGGAGCTGTCAGAATGAGGAACGTGTATCTAGCAGTTGGAGTAGT
>MU870439.1:10598-31246 GCA_036418205.1 Ostertagia ostertagi | reverse complement strand
TCACAGCTTTCTACAGAACATTCCTCTAAAGATGGGACTTGTCACGTAATAGGGGCAAAGGCATGACAAGGGGTGATGTTTGGGGTCACACCACGGAAGAAACGCTCACCTGCGAGCAAGGTTTCCATATAATTCCTAGAGACAAGTGGCCGTAGTCTACGACAGTAAAGGAAATTCTTCTCTTCCTTCACAGCTTTCTACAAAACATTCCTCTAAAAATGGGACTTGTCACGTAATAGGGGGCAAAGGCATGACAAGGGGTGATGTTTGGGGTCACACCACGGAAGAAACGCTCACCTGCGACCAAGGTTTCCATATAATTCCTACAGACAAGTGACCGTAGTCTACGACAGTGAAGGAAATTCTTCGCTCCTTCACAGCTTTCTACAAAACATTCCTCTAAAAATGGGACTTGTCACGTAATAGGGGCAAAGGCATGACAAGGGGTGATGTTTGGGGTCACACCACGGAAGAAACGCTCACCTGCGACCAAGGTTTCCATATAATCCTTACAGACAAGTGACCGTAGTCTACGACAGTGAAGGAAATTGTTCGCTATCTTCACAGCTTTCTGCAAAACATCTCCTCTGAAAATGGAAAATGTCACATAATAGGCCCACTATGCCTGCTGAGAACTGTTCAAAGATTCCACTTGATATACAGAGGATGGGATATTGAGAGCAGAGGGAACACGTAAAGCAGTAAGCGCTTGAAAACGAAAATAACATTCATCTAATCTCACAATGTAGTGGATGAGATTGAGTACGTGGCGCATTCTGGGGTAAGTTTTGAGGCCCTTCTTTGTGTGTAGCGGTTAGCCCGCATAAGCGGGATTATATACACATCACATGCGAGCAACTACTTTTTGAGATGAAATCGAGTGCATGGCGCATTCCGAAATCAAGCTTTCTGAAAATATTTTAGCACCATCTTGTAGCGCTTGAAGAGCTGAGTTCAACGGTGTTTTCCGTTTCTGGAATACTTCACTCTGACCCGAGTTATAACGAATTCACGAAATTAACGAGGATTCGCGTTATTCGCGTGAATTTTCGATTTCAAACGGCGAGTACTGTATACTGCTGAAACGGCAAATTTTTATCCTGCGCGCCCTCCACTCGCCCAGCCTACTACCCACGAAATCTTAGTTTCACCTCAATCCCACACGTGATTTCGAGCGACTAAAGTGGGTACGACCCCCCCTCCTACAAACTCAACCAGGTACGACCCCCCGTTGTTACTCGTAACAACGTAGGGTTGACCCTGGTTGCGGTACCAGCCAATAGAGTGATTCACTGGCCGCGACGCGACTGCAGACTGCGAATTCGCGAAGTCTGACATCGGCCTTATAATTTGCGATCATCCTCCCTTGCTAACAAACAATGTCCCCTTTCTATCGTACGTGTCACTTGTAAGTGAAAACTTTACAGTTTCAACGGGACTGCGTGGTGTAATTGACGACTTTCGAGTCCTAAGGCTTCTTACTAGCTTCTATCAGTTGTTACCACTTCTAGTCTCACATCAACGATGTCCAGGTACCACGCCACATCATACTTCAAGACATGGATGCTCTAGCGTCAACGTAGCGGCGCAACGGAATGGGACTACTGTGTTCAAAGCCGAACGGGCTGTTCGTGTGTGAAAGAGGGTGATATCAACCATTATTAGTTGTTATCACCCTCTTTCACCCATAAACAATGTTCCCGTCCCACCCCACATAACACCTGTAAGTATGGACGCTCTAGTGTCAACGCGAGCTGCGTAACGGAATCGACGACTTTTGCGTTCTGACGCCCTTATCAGCCCTTATCAGTTGCAATCACTTTCAATCACCATTCAACACTGCTTCCGTCCCAGCCATCATAACATCTGCGGGTTCGATCAAGGTCTCTTCAAAAACAACAAGACTTACCCGAATAGCAAAAGATGAGCTCTTTCTGCCAGTCGAGTTGGTCTAAGAAGAAATTTCCACAGAAAGTCTTTTATACTAATTCTTACCATTTCCACGAAAGCGCTGTCTGTCCGGGTTCGACGTCCCATGTTGTGATCAGTTTTTGAGTAGAAATTCCAACCTTGCCAACTTGTGCTAGGCCCTCATACGCAGAGCTTTCTTTATTTTCAATTGTACGATGCGCCCATCCGATCCAACAGAACGCTAAGTGGACGTTGTTAATTTTTTTTCGCTTTTCCCGGTAGGGGAAGGTCGTCTGAATGCGAACGTGAATAGCAGATAGAGGGAATTTGAGCACATCACGAGCTATTCTTCTGTTGTTCTCAATAAGTAACGAACGATCTAGTTATGTCGAGAGATTAGCATCAGTATTCTGGAACCCTCTTACAACGTACTAGGACGCACGGCCAGGTTGACGTGCGATTTCGCAATTGGAAGGTTCAGCAACATGAGGACCCATTTCTGTGCTTGGTCTTCTTCAGAAAAACGCTTGCCGTGAAGAGGAATGATGGCAGAATAAGTAACGAAAGGAGAAGTAAAAATAGGTTAGGAAATTGGCTCAAAAACTTCATCTGCCTCAGGGTGTCCACATAATTTTGATACAAAGAAAAAAATTTCCATGAAAAATAGTTCGCTAAGTTAGAACGAAATCTTTTGCCGAAAATATCATTGTAGGTTATCGACCACTAGGAGTTGAATGGTGGAGGTTTCATGACATAAAAGCCTTTAGCTGACCCCTGAGAATCGATTCCAGGGTGTCCACATACTTTTGGTACGCACTATATGAACGGCAAAACGATTTGCGATACTTGACTTCCCCTTATATTATCAATCGTTATCCCCATTTTTACACATGTAATAGGGTGGGTTGGGGACACAGATGTGTCCCTATCGCACCCCCTATAACATATGTAAGAACCATGGCGCTATCATTGCTGTGACTCGAGATACGAATTTTCGATCAAACATACACACCAACAGACAATTATATATAGCAGAATTGTTCTATTGTTCCCTTACCCTAGAAACAGATAAGTTATGTTTAATATTAGCATTAAGAATATTAGTACTGATGCCACTCTAAGAGATGGCGTTAGGAGTCGAAGGCAGAACAGCCCGAGCAGAAAGCTAAAAGCTTTACAAGCTTGCAACCTCGCTCTTTTATCTACAAAGTTATCAAAAAAAGACTTTGCACATGTTGCACATCATCAAATTTTTAACCGCACAGGGTGCCGCTGTTGATGAAAGTTTACGGCAAAATATCCCTTAGATGTCCCCCATAAGTAGAAGCAGGCCCTCTTCCACTGCCCTCACCGTCCTCAAAATATGACGTCATCTTCCATCACCGTTGAGCTCAAGAAGGCCTGAAGTAATCGTTCCAGCCTGAAACTGCTACGTAATTTCTTCTTTGGCAAAAACCCGTGGAGTGGGACCCTTTCCTTGTCCATTGATTTGCGCACTAGGGCAACTCTCGTTGCTGTGCCCCTTCAACACTAACGAGGGGAGGTCGTTCAGGGCGTGGAGCGCTTTTTGAAAACGGTTTTTTGCATGAAATAGGGGCAGGTGCAGTGAACACAGATCTATGGTCCATTTCCGCTAAATGGCCTTCTGAATGCCAAAAAAGGAGTGAAAATCATTTTGTTGGAAACTGCAGTTTTTACTTGTTAAACGTGGTGTGTTTCATTCATGGCGTCAACTATAGGCATAGTAAAAGGTCGTAGTGAACTGTGCATCGAAAATAACGTGAGGTTTAGCCAAAAATGGATCCTTGTCATGCTACATGCTACGGAGTGTGCGGGAGATTCATAACAGCTATCTGCAGCTTGGATGTCGGCAGCGACGGATGGCTTAGCGGATAGTGCTGTGGACTGGAGTTGGCACGAGTGGACTGGGTTGGTGGTTCGGATCCTCCGCGCGCGAAATTTTTTGCATTTTATGCTGGCACCTCCATCTTGGCTCCAAACTGCACCAGTGCCAAAATGAGTGTCTGACTGGTCATTGTCGTGACCAGGAGCAGCAATGACCCCGTGCGCTAGGTTTTCACTGAAAACTGGCTAGAAAATTGTATCTCTAGAATGAGAATAAATGACACCAGCAACTATTCGTATTTGTGATCAGCGTGGACAACCCTCGCAGAGCAGACCACGGGATCATTTAGGATTTGCTCGATGTGTAAAATTTTCCATTTATTGCAAACAGATTATTAACACGTGTGGTACAACTCTATAAAGCAAGTGAAACATAGCTGTTTGCCGCACCAGCTGCACTTGACGAATGCCAAGGAAGAGCAGCTGCCGATCCCTTGGCAACCGCCGACAATTTCACCTCCGTTGAAACCGTAATCAGCCGGCGTCGAAAAAGCTCCTGGATGGTCGTCGACGTATCCTGCAGCCACCCAGGCGTACGCTATGTGCTCGCGATTTAGGCGAACAGCCAGGTGTCGAACTATGGCGTACGACAGCGGGAGTCCTATAAAACATGTCGTTTGGCGCACTTTATCAATGTTTACATTACTTCCTAGCTCGGGGATTCAAAGTGAAACCTTGTTCGGCGGCTTCCAGTACTCTTTCTCGAAGAAGAGCGGAGAGGCGTTTAAAATTAAGCACTCTTGATTCTTCAACCATTCCTGGGTGAAAAAAGGAAGTTTACAGAATTCAACCTAATCACTTGCGAATTTTTTTGTGTTTGCTTTTGAATACCTCTTTTTTCGATCTCGCGGAGCAAATACATGTGCCAACTCCAGTCCACAGCACTATCCGCTAAGCCATCCGTCGCTGCCGACATCCAAGCTGCAGATAGCTGTTATGAATCTTCCCGCACACTCCGTAGCATGTAGCATGACAAGGATCCATTTTTGGCTAAACCTCACGTTATTTTCGATGCACAGTTCACTACGACCTTTTACTATGCCTATAGTTGACGCCATGAATGAAACACACCACGTTTAACAAGTAAAAACTGCAGTTTCCAACAAAATGATTTTCACTCCTTTTTTGGCATTCAGAAGGCCATTTAGCGGAAATGGACCATAGATCTGTGTTCACTGCACCTGCCCCTATTTCATGCAAAAAACCGTTTTCAAAAAGCGCTCCACGCCCTGAACGATATCCCCTCGTAAGCTCCTCTGCTGTCCAATCGCTCGCCGCGTATAGACCTGCGCGAGTGATTAGATAGTCGGTGGGCGGACCGCGCCAAGAATGAGCCATGCTAGGTCGTCGAGGTCAAATCTTTCGATGCCAACTGCGCGTCAGTCCGCACCCTCAAGGGGTCCACCAGTCTCTCAACTAGGCGGACCTTCATTCTAAATTGAATGTGAAGTGAATCTTTTCATTAACACATTCACGACGGCGCCCCTTTTCTGGTCGCGTGGGACGGACGCGATTTTGTGGGCGCCGCCGCCTCACCACATAACCGCAGATTTTGTTTTGTAAATGAACAAAAACATGAATGTCACAAAATAATTTCTGCAATGTCCAATGCGTAAAGATTATCTAAACATATAACAGTAGGATTTCGATCAGAACGACAAATAGTGGTTACGAAAAGAGAGCATTCTATTCATTTTCCCCGTAAGGAATTTAAAAGCATTTCAAACTACCCACCTATGTCTCTTCCTAGCGCCCGGCAAGCGATTGTCATTGCCATCGTCCCAGGAGCACATGCTGTTGGCAGTCCATCGGCGTGAATGTGTTAATCGGTTACCAGACGAATTGTTTTCTAGACACAGTAACAGGGCCAACCCTACGTTGTTACTAGTAACAACGGGGGTCGTCGTCTTGGTTGAGTTTGTAGGAGGGGGTCGTACCCGTTTCAGTCGCTTGAAATCACATGTGAGTTTGAGGTGAAACTGAAGTTTTTATGGGTAGGTAGGCTGGGTGAGTTGAGGGGCGCTAAGAGGCGGTAAAGGTAGGAGTAAAATGGCGGAGATATAGGGAATTTTTACTGTTTCAGAGTAGCTATATACCCCCCGCTCGACGGCATTTTTGGAGGAAAAAGTGGGCGGAGTTTGGTGGGTTGAGTGGTATCAGAATTAAATACTATAGAGAGGATGATGGTGGTCGAGGTGTGGAAAAGGGGGTCGTATCAAATCCACCTTGGGGGAGGGGGGTCGTAAAAATTTTTCAAAAAGTAACAACGATAGGGTTGACCCTGCGCAGTAGCTCTGAATGCGCAGACCCCTTTCGACCAGAGTTTCAGATAATGTCGTAATGGTCCATGATCCGCCGAGGACCAGTTGAGCTCGAACCGTGCACAAGTTCCCATGGCAAATTCTTGTGATGTCCTTGGTGCATAAAGCTATAAAATGTTTATTAATATTAAAATGAGATGTGCGCTGATGTTAGGTTGGGAGCAGTCGATTTGAGCATCGCAAAGTCTGATCAATCAATGCTGTCAGAAATGTGGAGTGATGTGTCCCTTTTTTGGGCCACCCGATAGTTATGTTTCTTGACTATTATTAGTGCTAACGCAGATTCGCCGTGGAGTACAAACTTGTGAATGATAAGGTCAGCTCATGATCAAGCCGATATGGGGTGATTCATTTGAACGTCGCTTACTCCGGAGGTGGCTGCGATTCAAGTGAGTCTAAGCTCTACGGAAATGGCAGAAGAGTTATTCGCTGTCAGTGGATCCTTCGGAGGAGTGGCAAATATTTTATTGCTATACAAGTCCTAAAATTCCCAAGGAGTGTTCTCTAATTGAAGCGAACTGCAAGGCCATCCGATGTCATTTCAATCCAGTGTCACTCATCGCAGCATTCTAGATGAGAGCCGGTTCGTCTGAAAGGTTAAGACCGCGTCTCACAGAATCCCTGCTTTTCCCTGCACATTTTTTGAAGTTTTTGAGGAAGGAATAGATGTGAGGTCGTCATTTCCAACGGTGTGTACCAGCACAATTTTGATTCGTGATGCATATCTAGAAGCACGTAGGAGGAGGACAATCATGCGAGTGATAAGGTTAAACGCAGGCCCGAGCGACGTCCTCCGGCATTCGTTATCCTACTATATAAAGCGGCTTGTGTCTGTTGGTGTGTGTGTGTTTGACCGGAAATTCATAGCTCGAGTCACAGTAACGATAGCGCAGTGGTTCTTACATATGGGGGTGGGATGGGGACACAAGTGGTACGTGATAGGAACTGATAACGACTGATAATAGCTGATAAGAGGGGCTAGAAAGCGAGCATCGCCAATTTCGTTTTGTCGTTCATATTGGTACTAGAGCGTCCATACTTACAAGTGTTATGTGGGGTGGGACGGGGACATTGTTGGTAGGTGATTGAAAGTGATTACAACTGATAAGGGCTGATAAGGCGCGTCAGAACGCAAAAGTCGTCGATTCCGTTACGTAGCTTGCGCTGACACTAGAGCGTCCCTACTTACAAATTCTATTTGTAGTGGTACGTGCACATTGTATCATTGTATGACCAGCTTACTTAATAGCAGTCGATTGCATAAACTCAAACAAGTCTTCAGCAAATGATCCTACTATATATAATCGGCTAAGCGGTTGTGTGTGTGTGTGTGTGTCTGACCGGAAATTCATAACTTCGGTCCCTTTGGTCCCAGAGCGCTCAAACTTTCAGGTGGTACGGGGGCTGGACACGAACATCAATGGGGAGTGATCGGAATTGATAACTACTGATTAGAGCTGATAACGGACGTCGGAAAGCACATATCAATTTCGCTACGCCATTCGCGTTGACAGTGGAGAGTTTCCACTCATAAGTGTAATGTGCTGTGTGACGGGGACCCGAATAGAGAGCGAAGAATGGTGATAGCAAGTGATAAGAGATGACAACGTGCGCCGGAATGCAAAGGCCACCAGTTTTGTTGCTCTCCTCGCATTGGCAGTAACGTGTTTGAACCCATTCAATCTATTATGAACCTTGGCAGTAACATGTTTGAACCTTGTGTGGAATGAGGTGGGGACCATGAGGGTGGGTGAAAGAAAGTGGTGGCAAGTGATAAGAACTGATAAGGGGCGTCAGAGTGTGGATACCACCAATTTTCGTTCGCAGTGACATTAGAACCTTGGCTCTTACATATGGTACGGAGAATCTTACGGGAACACGAATAGTGAGTGATCAAAAGTGATAACAACGATAACGGCTGATAAGGAAGTTCCAGAATTTGAGTACTATCAAATTCGTTGTAGTCTTCGTGGTGACAGTAAAACCTTCGCTTCTACATGTTTCATAGGGGGTTGGACGGGGACAACGATGCTATCCGTATGAACGGTAACAAATGACAAGAACCATTCAATCTGCAACTAACCCAGCTCTGGAAAATGATAAGGGGCGTCTGAATGCGAACGCTACAACTTTGTTGCAATTAACACTGCCATCATGGCGGCAAGGCTAAGCCAGCCCGTGAATATGCTTCATTTCTATCCTTTCACCAAATGGTGCAAATGGTGCAAAGAAAGTTGAAACGCTCAACTATCTGGACCAGGACCAATGACAAGTTATCATCAGAGCTGGGTTAGTTGCAGATTGAATGGTCATATCTCACTCTTTCAGCGATACTCACAGTATTAATTCTATAGACCGCTAAATCATCCAAACTCGATATTAATGCTGAATGTTTACGAAGTCGTGATAAGCCATTTTCATTCCGCATGCTACGCGTGCACTACGCGATAGTCTTCAGCGGAATTTGCAGCCTTTGCATTTTATCAGGAGCATTTTTCAAAGCAGCTCAATAATATTTCTCAGCCATGACCTAACATTCTACAGTTGTCCAGTTTCACTGAAGCCCACCATATGATGCGCGCGGATGCGTGCGGAGCTAAACTGGTAAAATTTATTTCTAGAGCAAAATCAAGAAAGCCAGAAAGCCAAAACTCATTAAACCGCTAATCCTTTCGGGGTTCTAAATAATGGTGAATGTAAATAAATGATAAGCCTTAGCTCCTCACTTATGTAAATAGGCATATTTCATTTTCATTTTGAGACTGACAGCAATCCTATTCACCGCTAAATTATCTGAATTCAAGAAGAATGCTGGATGTTTACAGTTGTGAGATAAATATGCCAGTTCAGCTCCAGACGTTATCACGCGTATTCTCGATGGACTTCAGCGAAACTGGGAAAGGTCTAACACATTCAATAGTGAGGTGGTTAATGGAGTACCTCATGCTGATATTCCATGGGTCCTCCAGTTTCGCTAAAGCCTGCCGTGTGATGCGCGCGATAGCGGGTCCTGCTATATATAATTCGCTAAGAGTGTGTGTATATATGTATGTATGTGTGTGTGTCACGAAATTCATAGCGCGCTTCGCTGCAACGATAATCCTACTATATATAATCGGCTAAGCGGTGTGCGTGTGTGTGTCTGTGTGTGTATGTGTTTGTCTGTCTGACCGGAAATTCATAGCTCGGGCACCAGTGGTCGTCAGGAGTTGGTTTCAAGATATGATATAGGGGGTGGGACGGGAACATATTTGGTGGGGTAAGAAAGTGATCACAAGTGATAAGGGCTGATAAAAGGCGCTAGAACGCAAGTGTCGCGAAATTCATAGTGCGCTTCGCAGCAGTCGTCAGGAGCTGATTTTGGGGCATGATATAGGGGGTGGGACGGGAACATATTTGGTGGGGGTCACAAAGTGATAACGACTGATAAGAGTAGATAACGAGGCGCTGAAACACAAATTTCACGAAATTCATAGTGCGCTTCGCAGCAGTCGTCAGGAGCTGATTTTGGGACATGATATAGGGGGTGGGACGGGAACATATTTGGTGGGGGTCACAAAGTGATAACGACTGATAAGAGTAGATACGAGGCGCTGAAATACAAATTTCACGAAATTCATGTGCGCTTCGCAGCAGTGGTCAGGAGCTGATTTTGGGACATGATATAGGGGTGGGACGCAAACATATTTGGTGGGGTACAGAAAGTGATAACAAGTGATAAGGGCTGATAAAAGGCGCTAGAACGCAAGTGTCGCGAAATTCATAGTGCGCTTCGCAGCAGTCGTCAGGAGCTGATTTTGGGGCATGATATAGGGGGTGGGACGGGAACATATTTGGTGGGCACCACAAGATGATAACGATGATAACGAACAGATAAGAGGCGCTGAAACACAAAATTTCACGAAATTCATAGTGCGCTTCGCAGCAGTCGTCAGGAGCTGATTTTGGGGCATGATATAGTGGGTGGGACGGGAACATATTTGGTGGGGGTCAAAAAGTGATAACGAGAGGACTGATAGGAACGATATGCGTACGAACGTAGAGAGCACTTGAAATAGAAAATAGAGAGCAGATTGTAGATAATGCCTTTCATTTCAATATCATTTCATCAGCGTTGTAATTGTAAACTCAAACACCTTTCGACCGCTACACCTTCTAGAGTTCTTGAGGATGAATGGGATGCTCGAATAAATATGATAATGAATACTAGGCATTCCGTTTTGAGATATTCGACCGCTAAATTACCTCGATACTCGACGCATAGTGGTTGTTTACATCATCACTTTAGCTGTGCACTTCACTGCGCTTATCAAACAGTGAGATACAGCCAGCCTATGCAACGAACAGTAATACATTTAACGAAGCAGCTATAATTTAGCGGTGAAACCTAAAGCTTCATCGATTGTCAGTTCTATCAATGCGCGCGGTAGCGGGCGGAGCTAACTGGTATAACGATAAATGACGACTGTAATTTTGGTATTATGTAGGGGCCAGGACGGGAACATATTTGATGGGGGTCAGAAAGTGATAACGACTGATAAGAGCTGATAAGAGGCGCTGAAACGCAAATTTCACGAAATTCATAGCGCGCGTCCCAGCAGCAGTGGGGCGTTGGTTCCAAGAAGTGATGTACAGGGTGGGACGGGAAAGTGATAACGGCTGATAAGAGCTGATAAGAGGCGCTAGAACGCAAATTTCACGAAATTCATAGTGGGCGTCCCAGCAGCAGTGAGGCGTTGGTTTCAACAAGTGATGTAGAGGTGGGACGGGAACATGTTTGGTGGGGACCAAAGTGATAAAGGCTGATAAGCGCTGATAAAAGGCGCTAGAACGCAAATTTCACGAAATATTTCAACAAGTTGTAGAGGTTGGGACGGGAACATTCTTGGCGGGTGACAGAAACTGATAACAACTGATAAGGCTGATAAGGGCGCTAGAACGCAAGGTTCACGAAATTCATAGCGGGCGTCCCAGCAGCAGTCAGGAGTTGGTTTCAAGAAGTGATGTAGGGGTGGGACGGGAACATATTTGGTGGGGACAGAAAGTGATAACGACTGATAAGAGCTGATAAGAGGCGCTAAACGCAAATTTCACGAAATTCACAGTGGGGTGTCCCAGCAGCAGTGAGGCGTTGGTTTCGACAAGTGAGATAACGGCTGATAAGGACTGATAACAATGATGCGTATGAACATAGAGGTCACTCGAAACCAGATTCGAGATAACGCTTTTCATTTCAATAACATTTCTTTGCGTTGTTATCCTTAACCCAAAATACCATTCGGCCGCTACACTCCCTAGAGTTCCTAAAAATGTACGGTGGATGTTTGGAGAAACATGATAATGAGTACTGGGTATTTCCATTTCAAATTCATTAGCGTCAAAGGTTATTCGACCGCCAAATTATTCTGACATTTAATGCATGGTGGTTGTTTACAGACACCAGTTTCAGCTCCATATCCGCGCGTATCAAGCGGAGAGACAGCTAACGCATTCCACTGAAAAAAACTTACCGTTAAACCTAACGTTCCACCGACTTTTTCGCCCAAGCCTTCTGTGTTATGCGCGCGGTAGCGTGCGAGCTAAACTGATTGAAAATATTGTATAACACAGAGAGGCATCAAAATTTTATCTCAAAAGGATTCCAAAAGTTCAGAAACTTCTGAAATTCTGAAAACTGATGGTTGAAATGGTTGAAAATATTTAGCGCATTGCAGTTTGTAGCAAAGGACGCTCTTCGAATCCATAAAATCGTTAGTCATGTGTTCTTAGAAGTCAGCTTCGTCACATGTGATCAAATACATATGGTGCTGATGGCGTCCTCCTCAGCACAATCTAGAAATAGTGTCGATCTGGTGTTGAAAGATGTCTCTCTCAAACTTGCACGGAAAACAGCACTGAACGAGCTCCTTCGAAAATCAACCCACCTATGTGCGGAGGCTCTCGCTCTCTAGCATAGTATTGCAAGGTGACGGAGCGTCCTACAGGCTAAGCCTAGACGGGCAAGAACTTCGGGAAATGCAAATCGCTTACGCACTTTGAAGTCTCTACTCCTCCGTCTCAGGCATATTTGAATAGATAGGAAGTGTTTTACATGGTTACAAATGCACTGCCACCACAATGGCCCCGCATTGTGGAACCCCGAAAACGCCCATACCACTATTTTGTGGCCGCTTTTGTCAGTGTGGTTGATGGCACTCTAACTCCAGGACGGGGCTCAACTACAGGTCGTATAGGTGACGCATATACAATGGTTTTACAGACGACCAGTTAAAGGAAGCGATCACGCTGACTTCCAGCGTGATCGCTTCCTTTAAAGGAATCTTGCGCGGAAAATTCTTGCACTCTTTCTTTGTACAGTACTCGCCGTTTGAAATCGAAAATTCACGCGAATAACGCGAATCCTCGTTAATTTCGTGAATTCGTTATAACTCGGGTCAGAGTGAAGTATTCCAGAAACGGAAAACACCGTTGAACTCAGCTCTTCAAGCGCTACAAGATGGTGCTAAAATATTTTCAGAAAGCTTGATTTCGGAATGCGCCATGCACTCGATTTCATCTCAAAAAGTAGTTGCTCGCATGTGATGTGTATATAATCCCGCTTATGCGGGCTAACCGCTACACACAAAGAAGGGCCTCAAAACTTACCCCAGAATGCGCCACGTACTCAATCTCATCCACTACATTGTGAGATTAGATGAATGTTATTTTCCGAATTCTTAGATCTTCATTTCGTTTTAAGCGCTTACTGGCTTTACGTGTTCCCTCTGCTCTCAATATCCCATCCTCTGTATATCAAGTGGAATCTTTGAACAGTTCTCAGCAGGCATAGTGGGCCTATTATGTGACATTTTCCATTTTCAGAGGACATGTTTTGCAGAAAGCTGTGAAGATAGCGAACAATTTCCTTCACTGTCGTAGACTACGGTCACTTGTCTGTAAGGATTATATGGAAACCTTGGTCGCAGGTGAGCGTTTCTTCCGTGGTGTGACCCCAAACATCACCCCTTGTCATGCCTTTGCCCCCTATTACGTGACAAGTCCCATTTTTAGAGGAATGTTTTGTAGAAAGCTGTAAAGGAAGCGAAGAATTTCCTTCACTGTCGTAGACTATGGTCACTTGTCTGTAGGAATTATGTGGAAAACTCGGTCGCAAGTAAGCGTTCCTTCCGTGGTGTGGCCCCAAACATGCCTCCTCGTCATGCCCTTGTGGAATGTTCAGATTTTTTGCATTTCCAGATGAACTCGCAGACCTGAAATGTGCCCCGTTAGCTTCCCCGTGAAAAATGCTATCGAATGATATGCATTACTTCCCCAGTTGAAACTTTGGTTTTTCACCGTTTTCAGCCTCCCCTATTGCCGGATTGGGCACTATCCACGATATACTGCCAAGTTTCATTTTCGTCGAAACTTTGTCTATTGGGTAAATTCGATGCCCTGATTACGAATATGACATTCATTTTTGATGCTGGTGTCATTTGGCGCCATTTGGCGCCGTTTGGCGCCAATTTGGCGCCACAGCTGTTTTCACCAAATCTGCTGAAACTTCGTCATTTGGGGTTATTTGGGGTCCTGATTACGAAAACGACACCCGTTTTTAGCGCTGGCGCCATTTGGCGCCGTTTGGCGCCAATTTGGCGCCACAGCTGTTTTCACCAAATCTGCTGAAACTTCGTCATTTGGGGTATTTGGGGTCCTGATTACGAACATGACATTCATTTTTGATGCTGGTGTCATTTGGCGCCATATTTGGCGCCGTTTGGCGCCAATTTGGCGCCACAGCTGTTTTCACCAAATCTGCTGAAACTTCGTCATTTGGGGTTATTTGGGCCGAGCGTGCCGCACTGGACCATCGAACGAGACCAGGGTCTACGTTCATGCCCGAAAGGATTCCTTTTTCGAGAACTGTAACTTTCCTGAGTCCACGGTGTTCGCACTGCCCTATTTCTGGCTGCGCGACATGGGCAAGGTGAAGGACAAGGAATACGAGCTCAATGTCGGCCACACCAGTTCAAGTCAGTGGGAGCGGTTCTTCCCGGCGAATGGCACCTTTCAGGAAGAACCCGCCGCCGATCATCGAAGTTCGGGTGCGAGATGGAAATTGACGAAACACTGGTTATCAAACGCAAATACAACCGCCGACGTTGGGTACGCAGCACAAGTGGCTGTTTGGAGGCATTGAAAGAGGAAGTGGACTCCTTCGGATTGTCCGAAGGAAGGACGTTTCAACTCTACTGCGGCTCATCATGAAGTAGTACATCGAGCACGGTACTACCATCCTCAGTGGCAGCTGGAGAGCTTACAGTCGAATTGCTGCTCTGCCCAACGCATACAGGCATCTCCAGTGAAAACGAGAAATATGCTTCTGGCTTACAGTTTCTGGCTCACAGTTTTCCACGGTCTGGCTCCTACCCGAAAGTCTCCGATTCGATGACCTTTTCCACGGTCTGACAGTCGGCGCTCTGAGAAAGGTGCCTAAGAGTACGCTCTGACTGTGAAGTGTTGTTTGTGACACCACATGGCGCCGGCGTCAAGACTGAATGTTATATTCGTGATCAGGACGCCAAATAACCCCTATACACACGTTTTCAGCGGATTTGGTGGAAACAGCCGTGGCGCCAAACAGGCGCAAACGGCGCTAAATGGCGCCAGCGCTAAAAACGGGTGTCGTTTTCGTAATCAGGACCCCAAATAACCCCAAATGACGAAGTTTCAGCAGATTTGGTGAAAACAGCTGTGGCGCCAAATTGGCGCCAAATGGCGCCAGCGCTAAAAACGGGTGTCGTTTTCGTAATCAGGACCCCAAATAACCCCAAATGACGAAGTTTCAGCAGATTTGGTGAAAACAGCCGTGGCGCCAAATTGGCGCCAAACGGCGCCAAATGACACCAGCATCAAAAATGAATGTCATATTCGTAATCAGGGCATCGAATTACCCCAATAGACAAAGTTTCGACGAAAAATGAAACTTTGAGATTTTGGGGCAGTAATCGTGGGATATAGGGCAGGGTGAAAATCGTGTCGAGTACGTGGTCGCAGAGGTACGACCCCCCCCCGAAATCGAGATCCTGGCACGACCCCCTCTAACAGAGCAAATTAATTCAATTAAAATAAATCCTGCAAAGCAAATCAAAAAAAAATTCTGCAAAATAATGCTAAGGACAAAAAAAAACAAAAACAAAAATAATGTCATCTATGCACGTCTTCCATCGCTGCATACTTTTGTGTACATACTGAAATATCGACTCGAGGAAAGAGGCATTAACTTTGTGTGACCTCAAGGCGAGGTTCGTTCAGAAACGCACAGAAATCCTGAAGACACGGGGTTGCGATTCAATCTTGATTCTTGCTTGAGTATATCAAAACAGCCGAGTGTATCAAAGGCCGATTCAACGGCAGCTGCGGCGCGATTGTCACTGGGTCAGATTTGCCGAAATTTCAAAAAAAAACGTCCGAATCTACACCCTCGATGAAAAGGTTGCATTCCTCCATTTCACAACCTTTGAAGCAGCTTGAGGTAGAGTTAGATAGAGCTGGATTTCGCGTTTCCAACAAGCATCGAAATTGCTCTGGAAGCCTTCCTTGCAGAAAGATAGGGTCTGTCAAATTTCGTCGAGTAAATGTCGAGGAGGCCGAAATTTTCACGCGAGTTTTTGCCACTTCAAGAGCAATATATCTCTTATATTGTAAGATCCTGAAAAAGGGAAGATAGTTTTGGAAAGCGGAAGGTTTGCGCTTCCTGATGGTCTGTTTAGTTTTCTTCTACAGCTTTTTGGTTGAAGAGATAATTGCGTCGAGGATCTATCGAGGTCGGATCCGGCCACCTGGAAATCCGCTCCCTCATTCACCATTGCAAGTGTGACTCGTTGGCAACACTCGGAATGTGTCTAGAACAATATCTTTGAACGCAAACAATAAGAATAGGAGCAATCGTCATCATCCGATTTGGTATTGGTATAAGCCATGCATCCCTCCTCCACTCACAGTTGCAGAATCGATTGAAAGGTGTTATATGATGGGGACCTTCGAACGAAACTGTATTGTAGTAGACATAGTGTGTTGTGCTATTCCTGTAACCTAAAAAACAACTTCATTTGCCCAGCGCTTTTTCTTCACGGTTGTCGTTTTTCCGACAGGGTCCCTAACAACAGCGTCATTCTCAGCGAGGTATTAAGGGAGAAGGAGCGAGTGATAGGCGGAGGAGGTGCCTTTGCAGCGCGTGCGCACATGTGGCACTCTTCTTTGCGGGGATGCACTTTCATTCTTTGTACTGCCTTCAAATACGCCCTTCTCATGAAGGTGGAGGAATGGAGCGACTGAACCTGCAAAGAAAATTTAATATCATGTTTTTTTCGGATGTTTTCATTTTCTGCTGCGCTATACCCTATTACCTATCTGCACCATGATACCACTTCTGTTACTGACCCCAAGAGTACGACCCCCCATGGACCAGCCCAACAGGTACGACCCCCCTGTCGAGGATTTCCTCGACCGATATTCACCCTGATATAGGGGAATGCTGAAAACGGTGAAAACCAAAGTTTCAACTGGGGAAGTAATGCATATCATTCGATAGCATTTTTCACGGGAAGCTAACGGGGCACATTTCAGGTCTGCGAGTTCATCTGGAAATGCAAAAAATCTGAACATTCCACAAGGGCATGACGAGGAGGCATGTTTGGGGCCACACCACGGAAGGAACGCTTACTTGCGACCGAGTTTTCCACATAATTCCTACAGACAAGTGACCATAGTCTACGACAGTGAAGGAAATTCTTCGCTTCCTTTACAGCTTTCTACAAAACATTCCTCTAAAAATGGGACTTGTCACGTAATAGGGGGCAAAGGCATGACAAGGGGTGATGTTTGGGGTCACACCACGGAAGAAACGCTCACCTGCGACCAAGGTTTCCATATAATCCTTACAGACAAGTGACCGTAGTCTACGACAGTGAAGGAAATTGTTCGCTATCTTCACAGCTTTCTGCAAAACATCTCCTCTGAAAATGGAAAATGTCACATAATAGGCCCACTATGCCTGCTGAGAACTGTTCAAAGATTCCACTTGATATACAGAGGATGGGATATTGAGAGCAGAGGGAACACGTAAAGCCAGTAAGCGCTTGAAAACGAAATGAAGATCTAAGAATTCGGAAAATAACATTCATCTAATCTCACAATGTAGTGGATGAGATTGAGTACGTGGCGCATTCTGGGGTAAGTTTTGAGGCCCTTCTTTGTGTGTAGCGGTTAGCCCGCATAAGCGGGATTATATACACATCACATGCGAGCAACTACTTTTTGAGATGAAATCGAGTGCATGGCGCATTCCGAAATCAAGCTTTCTGAAAATATTTTAGCACCATCTTGTAGCGCTTGAAGAGCTGAGTTCAACGGTGTTTTCCGTTTCTGGAATACTTCACTCTGACCCGAGTTATAACGAATTCACGAAATTAACGAGGATTCGCGTTATTCGCGTGAATTTTCGATTTCAAACGGCGAGTACTGTATGTCAGTTGTGATCACTGGAAATAGCACACAAAGTTTCACGCATGAAGATTCGGTTTCTGAAGAGAAACAAACGTACAAAAACTACACGTTATGGACCATCGAAGGACCAGGAGGCAGAGCCAGGCGAGGCATGGAAAGAAGACGGCGTTTGGCCGGCTACGTACCAGGCGACGCAATGAGAGAATCGGGTTAAAGCGCGCGATTTCGGAGAGTGGAGACAAATCGATCGATGGAATAGGATGGAGTAGAAGTGTAAGATGTGAATGCAACGAAGCAGAAGGCCAGAAAGAGCTTCTAGTGAATGCACTCCAAGAACCAAGTTTGAGCATCCCCGTCGCCAGCATTCGTGAAAGACGTCCGTGGGCAATTCGAACGCGTAGCAGCCTTTTCGAGTTTTCGAATTTCTAATCAAAACGAAAGCAATACTTCAGTTCTTTTCACTATTATCGTGGATAATGAGTCTCAAGCCAGTGATTTATGGCTGAAATAGAATCATGATTTTTCCGCGCAAGATTCCTTTAAGCGATCCAGTGTGAATTCGTCCTTTAAGCCGTGTTGGATTCTGCAACTCCGAAAAGGCTAAAAAGTACTTGACATGCCTGATTTTCTCATCATCCGGTAGATTGTTTCGTTGAATTATAAGCTTTCTACAATAATTTGAAATCTACTTGGAATTTGCTCATACGCGAGAATTTCTAGTGAAATGATTTTTTCATTCTTAACTCTCTCTCCCATCCAAACAAATATGCCGTTTAAGTGAAGTAGGAATGCCTCTAAAACATATTCAAAATTTGAATTGATTTGATTCAGCAAAAAAAGTTACGGCCGAAAATGCATTTGGTCAAAGACTTTCGGGCGCTACTGTATCTTGCCATACGCAGAGATCCGTACTCTACTACAGTTTTTGAATTCATGTCCAAGAGAATATAGAGGAAACGAGGAACGAGTTGAAGTGAAGAACCTATAGGAGTTCTGGAACCTTCGCTAAAGTCAAGAATATCGGTCAATCAAACCGATCATTATCAAGTTGTCATGCGATCTATGCGAAATGCAAAAAAATAGAGGGGAAATGGCGCATACTCAAAATATAAACTACTCGGGTGCGATGCGCACGCGCTGCACACGGTTCATGCTCAAAGTGTTGCACAATGTTGTCAAAGGTTAATCTATTGCGATGGCTGCCTTTCAGTTTTGCAGTGCAGGAGTCGATCTGGCCATATCTGGTAATGATGTGCACCACTGCCTTTATTTGTTTAATTCGTTGAACTAGAAGTGAAGGCGATATATAAAGTTCCTGAATCGTGGCACTTACCCAGCTGCGGGGGATCTATGATGACGTCCTCTTCACCAGTGGCAGTCGGTTTCTCATGAAATCTGAAGACACATACAGCTCACCGAAGTGTCCACGAGCTGAATCCTAACAGGATGCGTGAAGAATAAGTGTAACAGATTTGAGATACACACTAGCACTTGTGTAATGATGATGTGCCCGTCAATTTTGTGATGTTGCATAGTAAAATCTACCAAGCTATCGTCTGCGATCCGATGGAAAGCTCGGAGAGCCTGAACTGGCTATATTGAGAGGGTGCAAGCCCATCAATGACCAGTATTTGATTCGTTGGAAGGGTTCTAAACCCTCTTTGAGCCATGGTGGTTCATATACATAGTTGAGAAATTCTACTCTCCCATCACGATACCTTCTTTGTACTTTATCTCAACCGTAACACAATATTCTCTGAATAGGCACTTCAACATCCTATACTATTCCTTCTAGGTCACACACGACTGAGGACAGCAGGAATGAAACCGTTTGTTCTTTTGGTGCTTCTCTTCGTTGTGATGCCCACAATGGGCTTACCTAATCCGAATGCAAAATGTCAAACGTCATGTGAGGAATGCATGGAGTTGATAGAGGTTATCCTCGGAAAGACTAAAGAAGAGTTAGATCCTGCTAATGCAGAGATCGTAAAGGTAGGACTGAGTATTTAAAATTAAAGGACATTTTTTCAAAGGTCCAACAGCACACTAACAATTCGCAGAGCCTTCATTAACCTAATGATAAGTTTCTCGATTGTCTCTGAGCAAGGGAAAATCATTAACGCCATGGCCGTGCTTTACTAGACGAATCCTTTTTTTATAATTTTCATCCTTTTGAGATGCATTCGAGTTCCAATCAGACTTGTGGTGCCTACTAAGGACATTTTTGCTTGCACGCAATGAATAGTGAAGCCACTTAATGAACTGGTTACAACTGCTGCCCTTCTTGACCCACTCTGACCGTGCTTACTATATACAGGGGGTGGGGAATAAAAAAGGCATGACAAGGCGACGTCAACCAAACACCTCATAGTCTCAAGACGGTTAGAGTAGTGAAGGAGGGCATGCATCCACTGATAGATATACACTTGAGTAATAAAGGTAACAGACTGAGGAGACTGGAGGGTGGGGCAGTTACCGAGGAAGCCGAAGAATCGCGATGTGAAGATTCAGCGGGATACGTAGGTGATATGGTAAGCTGCGGTTGGACTTCGGGTACGAACCATGACGGAGACGGTGTTGGGACTATTTCAGGTGGGGCTGGACACACGAAGCATGTAGAGGAAGATGCTACGGAAGGTTTAAGAGAGGCACGAATGTGTGAAAATTGGCCTGAAGCCTTCCTAAGTCATATGTGAGGTGTGAGAGACCACGCCTTTAATTAGCTAGCCGAACGGTAGTTACTAACTTTCAGAAATATTCTTGTAACGCACTTTTTTCATAAATTGATCTGTTTACAGGAGTCAGAAGATTAAAGACTAATAATAATAAATGAATAACCACATTGTATCTAAAATCACCACTCTCTTCGAAACCGTTCTTCACTAAACTTTTTCACCATCCTACTATATATAAGCGGCTAGTGTGTGTGTGTTCACTAAACTTTTTCACCATCCTACTACTATATATAAGCGGCTAGTGTGTGTGTGTTCACTAAACTTTTTCACCATCCTACTACTATATATA
>MU870438.1:9696-26801 GCA_036418205.1 Ostertagia ostertagi | reverse complement strand
ATTATATTCAATGGTGATTGTATTTGTAAAACGCTCGGCCGTACACTGCAGCTAAATCGATTTTAGTTTCCCATCCTTTTTTCCTTTAATCAGTTCGTCATTTCTTTCCACATTCTTATCTTTCAGGAGAGCATTTTTTTATATGCAATATAGATTTTTGCATTTGGTCTATATAGTATTGGCTGAAAGGTATAACATCCTATGCTTATACCGTTTACGCTTTTACGTCGTCCGCCACAGATAATCGAAAATAATTAAAGCCCAGGAATTACTACTGTAAAAGTATTGACGGCAGGTTTTCGTTCCTTTCGGGGATTTTTCTTTGCCTCTAAAGCTCCTCTTTTTTTGTAGAAATCGAATGTATGGGACGTAGTTGTAACTTTTCAGATTCCTATCATGTTGCATTCTTTTTGCGGGGTGATTGTGCAAAAAGAAATGACTCACCTATTTTCGCGCCAATTGCAGAAGCCCTGCACGTACAGCCAAGCTATACAGTGGCACGCCCATACACAAGTTCTCCGCTCAAGTTGCCTCAAAACGCTTGCATCCTTTGGTCGGTTGCTATTATTTGGAAGCTTTGAATAAGCTTTTTGGTTTCTTGTAGCTAGACACCTTATATGTATGTATGGACGCAAAAGGGTGCCAAAATATGCTCCCTGGTAGGGCGGCTACGTTGCTCAGTGATCGCAAAATGGGAATCACTCTAGCCTCACACAATCAATGGCTCTTTGGAATCTACAGAACCGACGTGGAAGTCCTTTGATGACCAGTTTTTTCTTCGGGGTTGGCTCATAAGAGAGGCAAAGTGTGGACCAAGCCTTCTTCTCAATTTTAGTTGGAAGGTCTTGGGCGCAATGTGATTTGGGGGGGGGGGTGGCGCAACGTAACATCGCGGAAACGGGGTAGAGGGGCTCCGGTTTGCAAAAGCAAATTTCGTATTTTCCAGAGTTCGTCCCTGCTGCCTAGGTTTAGTCCTATAGGCTGTTTTATAGATGTACCTCTCCCCCCCCCCCTTCCTCAACCACATTGCACTATGTCTTGTACATCTCGATTTCATGGTTTATCCGGATAATCCATATACTTACGGGGAAAACCGCTAACTGATGTGCTCCTAGAGTAGATAACTCTTTACACTCCCCGGGAATTCTGTTTTCATTTCGTCTCTCAACTCGCTGGCAGAATAGTCGCAGCAACAAAGCTCATGAAAGAGGTTACCGACAAGGTGTTGATTATGGCTACTCCTGCTTTGCTGGTTCATAGTGGTTCAGTTTCAATCGCCATAATACCCCTATTGAGCCCGACTTTTGCCTTTAAGCTTCGGAATACTATGTTATTCTAGCGAAGAGCTTGGTTTTGCTGTTGCAGCATCTGTTCGTCCCTTATCCTCTGCATAATGGCCCATCTGTTCTTTTAACTATGACACGTGTTGCGTGAGTCATAGATGTTAGGCTTCTTCATGGACAACATTTCATGTTGATGTTTTCTTCTGCTGGAGCTTGCCTTGATTTGATATAGTACCTCCTTAGTGTTACTCCGAATAATAAGTTGGCCTACCTTTTTGAGTTGGCGGCAAGTGAAAAGTTTGGACCTCTGTGACAGTATATAATAGTGAAGAAGAAATTCTCAAAGAATTGCTGGCGCCTTTCTTTCGTTTTACCAACAGTTTCGCAGTTGAAAAGCTTTTGAAGTTACCGTTTGATAAATAACATGATTACCGCAGCCGTGCCTAGTTATCCGAAGTTATAATTAGCAGAGTCATGTGCATACATAAGTGAATCAATACGACTAATTCACCTCTGTTTCCCTAGCCATGTCTCTCACGCTCTGTGTTTTCTTTTGCAGAGGCATGTATATTTCTAAGCAAAGTCATTGTAGATATTACTGCGAGGCGTCTAGGGCAACGCTCTCTCAACACAATTGGGCTCCTCTCGGTTTAGAAAGTTCTTCACATTAGAGGTAAGTTTTGCTAGATTGTCTTTAGACCATTTAACAAATGCCTTATACAATTTACAGCTACTCTAATTTTTATGGGCTTTTCCGCGTTTCGCAACGCGAAACATCGTTGCAGGAAGTCCAGGTTCAATCCTGGTCGGCGGTGGACCTGAGGCGAAAAATGTTTGCGAAAAGCAAAAAAGTCGCTTTCTGTTCTAGTGAACCACATCCAATTTTCATAGCTCTAATATTGCAGTGAATAGGTGATTGGAAGCGTTTCTAAAGAGATCAAAACGCGTGGAGCACAATAGATAGCCGACCTGCATAGACTCCGCTCTTAAAGGAAGCGATTACGATAAAGAGGGAGCATCGGGAAGCATATGCACCACACGAATCAGTTACTTGGCTGCCAGGGAAGCGAGATGTGGCGCTTTCACGACGAAAGGTGCGCTGGTTGCTGAGCAGGACTTCGAAAGCGCTCCGCCCACTAGTTTACTTGTGATTTGGACGAGCTGCGTGCCAGCAGCGGCACAAATGGAGCATCTCGATTAAAGCGTGGTTTGGCATGGTGCCATCAAACGCGTTGCGGTGAACTCGTTCATACGTCCACTTTCTGAGCTGTTACCTGTTCATGAGTGAAAACCAACGGCCAAAAAAAGGGGTCCCGTTTTGCGTTTTCTTGACGGATTTTTCTGCTTTTTTTCGCTACTGGCGTACCATTGAGCACCACCACGTCATGAACCCTTCTTGAATTTATCGTAATCGCTGCCTTTAAGGCAACAATCCCAGCAGGTGTCACAAGTATGCTGGGTTGTGAACAAAACTTTCGCCCCAGGCGGGACTAGAACCCGCAACCTGCCGATATCGGCTAACCGGCTCAACACGTTATACGTGTGAGTGCTGACAAGCTATGGTACGTATACCATGAAAAGCTGAGTTGGAATGAAATGGTGCCCCGGTAGCGTAACTGGTAGCGCACTTGCCCGGAAAGCGAGAGGTGCGGGTTCTAGTCCCGCCTGGGGCGAAAGTTTTGTTCACAACCCAGCATTCTTGTGAAACATTCGCAAGGGTGTGGTTCGACAGAAAGCGAATTTCTCGCGTTTCGCAGCGCGAAACATTTCTCCGCTGCGGGAACCTCAGGTCCACCGCTGATCATCAGTGGACCCGAGGTTCCCGCAGCGAATCATCAGTGGACCCGAGATTCCCGCAACGAACAATGTTTCGCGCTGCGAAACGCGAAAAAGTCGCTTTCTGTCCTAATGAACACCGCAGCCCCATTCGCAAGGGGAACTGCGGCCGAAAAGCAGCAGTTAACAAACAAAAACAAGTCAAAATCCCAGCAAGGTTTTACCTTCAGTAGTAGTAGGGGGTGGAAATGATGCACTAGCCCTAGTGGAGCATAAGAAGAGTCACTGAACAAAAACCTCGCCTTGGAAAGTCGCTAGAAGGGAGTCAACGCTCTTGAGTAGGCATGCCCCGCCGTCCAGGGGGAGACGCCCACCGCTAGCCGTGGAGGTCGCGTGCTTTCGATGCGAGTCCTTGCGTTTAGCATTACCTTATTTCAAAATTACTGCTGCCTCCTTTTGTTGGTTTTTTCTTGCTTAACTTTTTTATCGCGTTTCTTTGTGTGTACTGGTTCATATATCTCCGCTTGTATTGGTGCATATGCGATTGCGGCCGCATTTCTTGCTGGCATAAGCTAGAGCGCGAACTAGTTCGTTCTGGAATCAGCTCGCTCACGACACACGTGCTCGTATTGAGGGGATCTGTATGGTAGGTTCAGAGGTTCTGAAAAAAATAGAGCATTTGAGGATTCATTTCATGAAAATCATTACGTTCCAAACTTGTACACGTAGCCCTCTCCCTCTTCCTGTTGGCTGGTATTCAGAAGTCCGCAAATCTCGTCGTAGTTTTTCGCGCAATCGCGAATCGCTGAAATCAACGCGAATCAAGAACTGCAGGATTGCCGACTCGAACACCAGCCTTATGACGATTTTACACTGTGTTATTGGTAGGACGCGACAAGTAAGGAAGAGGTGGGATGCCTCTGAAAATTCCTCGCGGAGCAGTGCTTGATTATTTCACCGACATGCTCTCATACTACCACTGCAATGCGCAACCAATATTAGATGCATTAGGTGCGTATTGACCCACTCCGTAATGCTGCAGTCGCCATCACGCGCGGCTTCGGCCATCTGTTACATTTTTCATTCTGGTTCCTTTCATAGCAGCTCCATCAGCCTTCTTCCGTTTTTCCTGACCTTTTTTCTGGCCTGCTCTTTCGATATGATATATGCATATGCACCCTGCGACGGGTAATTCAAGAAATCAGTAGGAAGGAGGATTTTGCAGAAGTGATTGTTGGAACGCATTGCAGCGGTTGCACCACCCTTCGTTTTCTTCGCATTCCATGCTGATGCGAACTAAGAAAGCAACGTAACTGCTGCATTGGATGACTAATTAGCTTGTCAAAATGCCATCAGAGCAGTTCGCACATCCGCGTCATACAGAGAGGGACGATTCGCCTTGTTTCGTATCGACCAGGCGGTCGCGATCAGTATGTGTCTAATCCACACAAACGCGGAATCGCAGAGTATGACTCCACCTTAAAAGCGCGGTTAGGGGTTCTATGGCAATCTAATCGCACTCGGAATCCTGCGCTGACCATCAACATATTGGAAAAAGAGGATTCAGCTTTGTAGAACAGAAACAATATCAACCGGCAGTGTTTACATTGCGCCGAATAGCAAGTAATCCTTCGAATCAATCTATGGACGTAGAAGTTTGCATAGAAGTTTGCAGAAGGGCACGTGCACCACAGAGCACGTGGTCTTGCAGCCCGTTATCGTGAACGTGCCAAGGCGTGGAAAGCAAGAGTCATTTGTTCATGTTCGAGTCGTCTTATTATTATAGATCGCCATTTGCTTAACACCTTACGAAAGTGCAAATTCACCGCTCTATCTTATTATCGATAAGTATCGAAAGTATAGTGGGGGTTTATCACAGCACTAGGCAAGGGGAGAAATGGCACTTCAAAGTGACGACTCAGCATCATGCGCCACTGAGTACTAGTGAATCCTTATTTTGAAGTTTGCAGGTGCCACTATGCAACACGTCAAACATTCAACCGACGCTGACGCTTTCCTTGGTATGGGTGGATTAGTAGACCAGATAGTGCATGACGGTCTGATGGACGAGCGACGTCTCGATCAAATACTATTCTCATCGAATGCAGGTGCTTTTTTAATCATCCGCTGTCCCTAGTTCCGTTACAGTTTTCAAGGCCAAATGTTTTCCAAGGCTCATCCTCAGGATTACTCTCATGATTCTCAACTCTTCCGATTTAGTTCCAATTGAAAATATTTCCCTCAAAGTTGGATTTTTTATCATTCAGTTAAGAAAAGTAGTAGGGTGTCGTATGGGTGAAGCTTACGTGGTTTTTATGCGATAAAGTTGATATTATTTTTTACTTTCAAGGATCCAGTGGCATGTGGTCAGAGCAGCAGCATAGAGATCCTAGCGCGGTTGGTCCAATATGTCATGACAATCGCTGGATAGCTGATGCTCCATTGCCTCCTGATGATGTTTTCGACCGACCTGGTCTCCCAATGGATACTAGTTTTTCGAATCAAAATACAAACCGACAGCCTTTTAATCGAGAGGTGCTTCTTTTAGTTCTGTGCCTTATTTTTTTTTTGAAATAGCTTCATTTTATAGGTTCCGCAACAGCCCACAGGGAATTGTCGTTTTGGTGCAGGGCATTCGAATCTCAATCCTTTTCAAGACTACCCATCTCATCGTTTTTCGGCACTTCCTCCAAATCAAGCTCGATTCACTGGTGGCTTAGGATTTTCGATGAACTCACAAAACTCTATGGATAGTGCAGGACCCTCATCTCGAGTGAACGCATATACGCAGGTTCAGGTATGTTCTGCTTAATGCCTTTATTTTTTGTTTCAATGAGCATATTTTTCTTGGGAAACGATGCCCTTTTCTCATAAATTGTTTCTTACACTGCTTCTCCCTCATACAGCGCATCAGGGTTAGTTAGTCATTTTTTCATAAGACTGTCCTAAGGCTTGGCTTAGCGGGAAGATGCACTACGAGTACATATTTGCTTTGAACGTGAAGCCGATATTTTTCGTGCGTTTCACATTTGTACGCAATGTTCCTGGTTTTTTGTTCACGATGAAAGTGCAAACTAATCAATTTCTTTTCTTCAGCCTAGGTCGTCAGCCGCAGCGTACGCTCCTCCGTCTGCAGCCTTGACGAGCCCATACCCGAAAAGTGAACTAAAGCGAGAATTGGAAGTGAGTATATCGAACATTTTTAATACTTCGTTGTATCCCTTGGACTTGTGTGGAGCTACTTTTATATGAATGATGTTAGTTTTTTGAACATTACTTATTTTCATGTTGTGTTACATTATTAGGGTGTTAAAGAATTTTTGGCTTCCTCTGCCACCTAACCTGTTTGCATGGCTTTTGTCAAAATATAGTTCTAACCTTTTGCGCTCACCTGGCTCCATGATAGCTCTTCTTCTCCCATAAACACAGTCTTTCAAAAAAAAAAAAACTCAAAAGTGAAGTGCGGGGAAGTTAGACGATAGTTTTCTGTGACTACTTTTCAAATCCTGGGCGGTATTCAATCCTTCCCCTAGGGGGTGGGGGACGAAAAACCCTTTAAATTTTCTCCGTCTTCCCAACTGGGATTGTCCTGATAAAGGGGCTAGGTTTAATGTATGTATTTATGTCACAGTAAGCATGCATTGAAAATGAAGAAACTACATCGTTAAAAACAAATAAATTTAAAGGGATTTCCGTCCCCCAACCCCTGGGGGAAGGATTGAATACCGCCCCTGGTGGAAAGCGCCTCCTGAAAAATGTACTCAGCGACCGACTTCCATTTCCGAAAAGCGTGCACATTTACGTTGGTGTAAAAGTGCAAAAAAGAAGTTTTGTTGAACGCGATCTCTTTGAGCGACTTCACTGCACGGCACTGCCTTGTGCACTACACCACAGCTCAAACGTAAGCATAGGTACAATTGCAAATGTCGAAGAAAGGCGCAAATTTAGGCCCATGTAGTTGTTATATGATGACAAAATAAATTTGAACACATAACTGGAAAAAATTAATGATTCTCAAACACACTTATTTGCCATTCAGCTTGTTGTTTTGCTCGTTCTATGTGAGGTTTGCTTGCATTCAATATGCTTTCCTTTTTTTGTCAGGCATCCAATTCTCTAGATGATAAGGAGTTTTTTTTCATTCGTCTGCAAATTGCAGCCCAATCCAGTTGCAAACGTGCGTGACCTTACAGGCGAGACAGAAGACTAATTTAGGAGCGATCAGTTATCTCACTGCCGAAATAGGGTGGATCGGAAACTTCCGCATTTTGGGTGGTGACTTCTCAGAGTTTTGCTGATTACAGTTGGCAGTTCCAGTCTCATCCTCATTCAGAAGCCCTCGATCTCCCGCTTGATATTAACACTTGTATATACCTACGTTACAGTTTGTTGCTTACTCGTGAGCAAGAAGAGACTCCTTTCAAAGCAGATTGTTTGTCGATTTCTCACAGCGGCCGTCTCTTTGCTTGCGACTTAAATAATTCGGTGCCAGAGTCACACTCGCCGAAGTGTTTTCGATCGTTTCTTGCTCCACTCCATCTTCTCTACTCCACACCTCTGCTTCATTTTTTATTGGTCAGTAAGGGGCTTCACTCGATTTCGAGCTAAGTATATATTCATGCAACCCCAATGCTTACCCATTTGGGCAAGCAAAAAATTGTAGGTGTAACACAGATATCTCAGAAAAATATTCTAATTTATTAGAATAGGCGTGAGATTGCAGAGTTTCGGATCACATCGATCCCATCAAAAATACCCATCAGTAATAAAAATCTATCAGAAAAAGCCAATTCATTAGGCGAAATAAACGGCACAAATTTGTCGTATCAAGTTTTGGCTATAATAACTTATCACTCCTGAATTTTTATTCTGAATAAAGCTCTATGTGATCTTTCCCTGCCATTAGTATGTTCTATATTAATTGTGATGCTGGGCATCCTGCATAGATGATAAGAAATTTTTTCTCTTTGCAAACTGCAGCGCAGTCCAAATGCAGACAAGCGTGAGCTTGCAAGCGATAGGGAATTACCAAATTCAGGAGCAACTAGTCAATGTTTTGTCAAATAAACTTAAAAACGAGCTAGCGATGTCCAAAATGCAGAGACACTTTGTTTTTCAATCAACCATGTTCAGTGCAACCGTTCTGTGCAAATCTTGCTATCCATCATGCTCGTATTTTCTTTTGGTAATAGGCATCCAATTGTACTACGGGTTTTTTGCTTCTCTTTTCATTTTTTCTTATGACCTTGAATCTTGCTGTTCGTAGTGCAATTTTTACAGTGCAGTGCGTGCTCTCTGCGTGCGTTTGCATGTTGTGCATGTCAATGTCACCCAACCTGGAGAGTTTGTTGCTGGATTTGCATATGAAGGGTGAGAGCGAAGAAACAAGATTGAGTGTCGTTGAATTTTGGGTGTTAGGGATGGTGTGTGTCTACTATCTGGTCCTCTCAATTAGTATAGAAACAGTTACTGCGATGATTGCTGGTAACCTACTCAGTTTCTCATTTTCTTCTCATGCCATCATTATTTTAGTTCGTTCGGTTACACTACTATATTATTTTAGAAGCACTTCAGTTGACAAAGTCGTACCGCCCTTTTGGCTTTTTGATGTGTTTAGTCAATTTCGATCACAATGCGCTTCCAATAGGCTGGTGTCAGAGTCCGCGATTTTGCGCGATTTCCGCGATTTGCGCGACGGTCACGGAAATCTCAAGTGCCTCATTCAATACTGCAAGGTGTTCTCTTCCACTTGCTTCATATTCAGTGTTTCAATTGTTCAAATAGGCCACTTGCAATTTTTGTGATCCGCGCGATCTCATGGTCATCCTCATGGTCAGTTCAGAATAGATGCAGTTCCGTCCCTGAACGAATGAGCATTTCAATGAATAATAGACATAACATTAAACGAGTAGAATCACGGGCAGTCTTCCTTCAATTTCCAGGATTAAACAGCACCTCGCAGTATTCATCGGGGCACCTCCAACTCCTGTGACCCATCGCAGGTTTCGCAAAAATCGCGCAAATCGCGAAAATCGCGAAAATCGCGCAAATCGAATCGCGGACTCTGGCATCAGCCTGTAATAACTTCAGCCGCAGTACTGACCATGTCCGCAAAGCATAACGCGGTAACAGAATCATTTTTATCAAAGCGAATCGAAAGAAAATCGAACAGTCGCACGGTGTGGGCGCGATCACAAAAAAAACATGCGGCAATATATAAGACTGGGAATTAGCTTCAAAAATCACTGCCAAGTATTAGTTGGTGTGTTATTTCATAAGCAGCAAATTAAAGGATTTCGCGCTCGATTTGTTGCCCGAATCTTTTCGTCAATGTTTAATCAATTCGCATCTCCGGCTTCCTGGGTGGCTGTGGTACTATTTACACGACCAGGCCCTCGCATCCCTTCATATGGCAGTTGACCGGAAAAAAAGTAAAATTTAAACGTTGCTTTTTATGTTAAACAATTTTTGAACCATTGTTTTCGTATGCACTCAACAGTGTTATTACCGATTATCACATTTTTCTTTTCATTTTGGTTGTTGTTTAGAAAATGCCCTCGCCTTTGAGCCTGTCTACAAAGGAGTCTGATCAGCCAATGTCTTCACCGGGCGAATGCAGTCCCGCAACAGCGTATGTTTTCATTTTATTTCTGTTATTAGTACCAGTTGGCGCCGCACGCATTGCGCGCAACACAGATCTGCGGCGAATTTTGATGGTGCGACGAAAATTTTCAAATTTGGCTTGATACACCACGAATATCTGAATTCTCAGCTAAATTCTATCCGCTCCATCATCGACGGCTTTCAACCTCTTTTTCTTCGTCAACCATTATCCTCTTTTTCCCGGTCTCCGGACTGCTTCCGGACAATAAATCTCGTGGCAAACTCCGCCTACTTCGGTGCGTGCCCGCCCACCAATAGCATTTGGCCCTTCCTTTCGCCGACCTCTACCCCTTTTTTTCGCCGGTCTCTGGGAAACCAATAGAACACTTTTGGCAGCTCGCCAATAGTGGCAGTGACTCTTTCTCGCGCTTCTACCACGTTTCCTTCTAGGATTTCTTGGACGAAATGCCGGACTTTGGCGAACTCCGCACCACTTCAGTGATGGCCGCCACTGTTAGCAGTTTTCCTTCGCCGACTCTACTCCCTTTTCCCGGCCTCCGGGACTTCTTGGAGCCGAGTTATGAATTTTCGTCGCAAACTCCGCCCACTTTGGTCAAGCCCCGCCCACCATTGACAGCTGGCCTCCACTCCTCCATACACCTATCCACCTTTTCCGGCTCTTTAAGACTTCCGGCCCGAATTATGAGGACTTGTAGAAAATGCTGTACACTTCAGAGCGCGCCCACCCATACTGAACGGGCCTCCGCCCACGTCATGTATGCAGGAAACACCTTAATTGCTCCCTTACACCAAATTGCTTTCTGCTCTGTTCCCCTCCAGCATATTTCATATTTGCAAAAAGTGACCATTAATCTGGTTACGATTTTAATAACAGTAATGTGTAAGATTTGGCCCCCATCACAGAAAATTTTGGTATGTGAAAATGCCAGATAGACCAAAACGGATGGTTGATTTTGTGCTACTGGTATTGCACGCTGAGCGCAGTATTTGAGGCGGTTTGATTTGGAAGATTCAAAAGATGTCGGACCGGATGGTAATGAGAGTTGCAAATATTGGAGAAAATCGGAAAAGAATGTGATGAGCTATCCCTCTCCTTACTACATACAGGGGTGGCCAAAAAAAAACAGACACTTGACTCCACATTTCAGACAGCATTATTCATCACACTTCTGCTAAAATGAAATTGGACTGTCCCCCCACTCAGCATTGAAGAGCACCTTCTAATCTATCTGAACCTTACATGACAGCCTTCTACCGACGACATCAGAAGATTTTCCCACGAAAACGTGGTTCGCGATACGAGCTCAACGAGGTCGTCGAGGTACCATAGACCATTACGACGTCCCTGAAAGCTGGTCAAAAGCGGTTTTGCATAGTCACAGCTGGTGTCTCTGGGAAGCTATTCAACAGTCAATCCATTGAAGAAATCATCGAGCAGCTTCATGCCGGAACGATTACGGTAAGCCTCGTTGAGTTCGACGGTGGCGGCAGGTGACGTCATATTCTGAAGACGGCGGGGACAGTGAAGGAGGGCCTGCTTCTGTTTACGGGGAACACCTTAGGAATATTTCGCCGTAAAACTTTCATTAACATCGGCACCCTGTGCGACGAAAAGTTCGATGATGTGCGCCATGGGCAAAGTGTCTTTTTTTTGGCCACCCCTGTATTAATGACACTAAGTCTGTCTGCCCGTCTGTCACGAAATTCGGTATCAAGCGAACAACACTACCAGATTGATGGGAGACCACCTGGGGAGCGGGTGCGTTCTGAGAGCGCAGCTTACAGAGCAGAAAGAAGTCAGGGCAGTCAAGCAATGTCTAAGGTATTTCCACCATACATGAAGTGAGCAGGGGCCGCCCACAATGCGCGGAGCGTGCTCCTTAGTATACGCACGTTTCTAGAAGAGCTCATAAATCGGCTCCGAGAATGACTTTAGAGACCGGAAAACAGTGGACAGAGGTCAGAGGAGGAGAAGCTAAATGTCAAGGCTGGGCGTGGCGTACACCGAAGTGGGCGGAGTTTGCAACATCTTAGAACTCGGCTTCCAAAAGTCAGTGCGACGGGACATGTGTAAATCGTTGATGGATGGGGGGTGGGGTTGAGAGGCTATTGAGTTGAGGTTCACGAAAACTCTATCATTGATGCGTCTCCTACAAGACCTCACAATTATGTTCCCAGAAGTCACGGGAACGGGAAAAATGAAGATAAGAGAGGGTAAAGAGATCAAGTATTAATGGTGGGCGCGGCGCGCACAAAAGTGAGGGGCTATCGAACTCATAATTCGGTCAAAGAAGTCCCCGAGTACATGAAGTGGATAGAAGTCGGCGAAGGAAATGAAGTCAACTGCTATAGGTGGCGAGGCATTCCACCAAAGTAGGCGAAGTTATCCTCGAAACATTGTAACTCGATACCGAGGAGTCCTGGGGATCGGAAAAAATGGATAGAGGTCAGCGAAGGAAGAGAAGTTAGCTGCTAATTAGCGGGCGTGGTGTTGAACAAAAGTGGGCGCGAGTTTGCGTCGATGTTATAAGTCGGTCCGAATGTGTATCCAGCCTGACTACGGTAGGGAGGTCACCAATTGTAGGTAGGTGGGGCGTGCACCGTTGTGGGCGGAGTTGCGTGAAAAATCTAGTTCGGTCCCAGGAAGTCCTAGAGATCGGGAAAAACGTGTGTCACGCTGTCCGGAACGGAAGAAACAGGTTATCAGTGTGTGGATGAAATCGCACGACGAAGATTTGGAGCTGAGTTGAAGGTTTTCATAAAGTCTTAGTGATGTCTGGTCGAGCAAGGGTGTTGTGAGGGAAGGGCTACGATAGACTGAAGTAGGGCATTTCAGTGCAATGAGTTCATAAATTGGCTTAGAAATCATGTTGCGGTGGCCTGATTATCTCTTATCTAAGATTTTTCTCAAATATAGGTAGTTATCGTTATGTCCAGTTGACAGCCGGAAACAGTAGAAAAAATTCTTCTGCTCTTGGCAGGGATTGATCTTGCGATTTCTTCACCTTTCCTTTTTCCTCACACCACCTAAGCGATTCTTCTAGTTCTGCCAGATAATACCTGAAGGACCACTCGTATTCACTTTGTTGTTCGGACAGATGCAGGGATTGCTGCATAGCAGGCTTTTCCCACCAGGTAAAACGTTTATGTTCTTATTCGCATTGACCAGGTGAAGAAACTGGTGAGTGCGAATGAAAATGTAAGCGGTTCCGTCTGGCCGAGTGCAGTTCGAAATAGAAGGTTGATAGAACCGCAAATTTTTATCATTGTGCTTGTCTTGCTAGTCAGGAGGGGCAATCTTAACTAATGTCTGTATTTATTGCCCCTTCTCAATATTCAGTTAAAGAAAAAAAAAAATAAAGCATTTGCCGTTGATCAATCCTTTTTGGGATGCGGCACGCATTCTACTTCCATTTGTACATTCGTAGTGGCGTTTGAATGCGATGTGGCCTATACAATGACTTGCGGGGGCCAGCCGATGTACAAGTCAGTGTTTTTATCCTCCCAGACAAGTCTGGTACCAATTAACCGACCCCGGAGGGATGGAAGGCTTGGTTGGCCCGGGCGACTCACGACCCAGGATTTGATCCCGGACCGCTCGCGTGGTAAGCGCGCCACTTGCCACTACACCACTTCCACACATATCCAGGTGAAAGAAAGAAAATTCTCATAGTCGGCAATGTCGTTCAGGGCGTGGAGTTTGTTGCACAAAATGTGGAGCATGAAGCTGTTCATCATTTTTTTCTGAGCGCCAGAAAAGGGCAGAAAACTTTTTTTGGGAAGTGGGACTTTTACATTTTTAATAAAATCTACGGCGTTTGTAACGTTGAATAGTTGCATATTGGAAGCTTTTTGTTCACTGAATAAGTTTAGACATATATGAGCCCAAGAAAGTGGAAATCAGAGAAATGCAAAAATTTGTCTTCAGTGGAGACCAAACACAAGCCACTGGTTTTCAGGAGCTTTTTTTGCATTCCGAGGCCTCTCATAAAAATGATCCTCAGTTTTATGCTCCCTCAGCCTGTCTCTATAGTATGCAGAAAACCGTTTTGAAAAAGCGCTCCATGCCCAAAATGACTTTCCTGGGAAGAGGAAGGCGAAGCTGGAACTCCGGTCCTCATTGAGTAAGGGGTCAAGCAGGACCAAAAAGGGCGGTTCTCACTCTTCCTAGAAAACCAAAAGGGATGCGAATAGTATAAAAAGATTGCGAATGATTTTTTATAATTCTTCTCATGTGTACGCTATGTAAGTTTAAGTTTTTTTTATCATAACCTACTTGGTTCTCTAATCGATATATCCACTGAGCCACCTCCACGCTCTTGCCATCCCAGTAGAAATTAGTACCTTTTTGTCGGTCATACAGCAGGTGAATCATCAAAATTTGCCACTGGTGTCAAGAATGGCTCCCTGTGTCGTTATTTAGCGCCATAATACTGTTACCCATGAACAGGTGATAGAGATGCTGATGCTCCCTGTACTCGAGATTTTTTATTATTATATTTGCGCTTTTGGGGTTCAATTCCCCATACCTCCACCTTTTTGGGCGGAAGTGGTGTAGTGGCAAGTGGCACGCTTACCACGCGAGCGGTCCGGGGATCAAATCCTGGGTCGTGAGTCGCCCGGGCCAACCAAGCCTTCCATCCCTCCCGGGGTCGGTTAATTGGTACCAGACTTGTCTGGGAGGATAAAAAACACTGACTTGAACATCGGCTGGCCCCGCAAGTCATTGTATAGGCCACATCGCATTCAAACGCCACTACGAATGTACAAATGGAAGTAGAATGCGTGCCGCATCCCAAAAGGGATTGATCAACGGCAAATGCTTTATCCTTTTTGCTTTATATTTGCGCTCCTATATTTCGCGCCATGTGTGTTCTCCAGGGAATTGAAGCGAAAGCGAAACAGTGTTCTGCTTAGCAAATACAGGTGGTTATGCTCGGATGTCTCATGTTTTAGCCATTTGTGATTTCTGAATTAGTGTGTTTTCAGCATGTCCAACGATGAAAATAGCGGAACTATGCATGTGATGCCAGTTTCCAATACGGAAATCGAAAGACCCCCACGCCATAGTGATCGGTCATCTGAAGAAACAGTTGTCGTCAACATCGTGCACTACGAGTTCAGAGATAAAGTGCGTCCAATTGGTTTGGTGCAACCGTTTATGTTGTTAAAAATCGCCCGATTTCCATTGTTGTAGGTTGGCCAACCGTTCAAATGTCACACATTGAACTTATGGGTGGATGGATTTTGTGGTTCTGGTGATCCGACTAGATTTAGCCTTGGTTCTCTTGGTAATAGTAGTCGACAAGTTGGTGTTATCCCGGTACGAGGTCAAATAGGTGAGTGTCTTTCTCCTCCATTAAAGGGATCCTCGAAAAAGTCGAGAATCTCTCTCACTGTAATTACTGGCTTGGGACCCATCGTTCACGATAAGAACAAAAGAACAAAAAAATTGCATTTGTTTTGGTAAAAAATTCGAAAAACCGAAAGGGCTGCTACGCGTTCAAAGTACCGCCGGACATCTGTCACAAATGCTGGCGACGGGGATGCTTCCACTTGGTTCTGGAGTGCCGTCACTAGAAACTCTTTCTGGCCTTTTGCTTATTGCACACATCTCACACTTCTACTGCATCCTATTCTATCGATCGATTTGTCTCTACTCTCCAAAATCGCACGCTTTCACCCGATTTTTTCATTTCGTCGCCTGATACGTAGTCGCCTCAAGGCGGACTTCTTTCCATGCCCGCCTTTGGCTCTGCGCCCCTCCCCTTTGATTGGTCCATAGAGCGTGGTTTTTGTAAGTTCGTTTCTCTTCGAGTACTGAATCTTTGTGCGTGAAACTTTGTGTGTTTTCTCTAGTGATCGCAACTAACCCATTGATGTCGAAAAGCATGAAAAAATTTCGGGAAAGATTCTTTCAAATTGGAATTCCAAAAATTTTAGCGGAGAGTCACGTTTGGTTTTAGCGGTATGAAATGGGGCGGAAAAGAATCTTTTCCCAGCTCCGCCCACCATGGGACTTGCTACGCCTACTCTGAGCATTGGAGTTTTTCTTTTCGCCAGTCTCAGCTCACTTTTCCCCCATCCACCAATCTCTTTGATCCGCATCTTGATTTTCCACTGTAAGTTCACCTAGCATGGTGCGTGCCCCACATACATTGGACGATTGAGCTCTCCTTTTTTGCTGATCTCTGCCATTATGTGGAACTTAGGGTCCAAGTAGTTCTATAATCCTTCAAGGAATCCTCTCTGGAAAATTCTTGCATTCTTTCTCACATGAATGTGTCAGTTGTGATCACTGGAAGCAGCACACAAAGTTTCACGCATGAAGATTCGGTTTCCGAAGAGAAACAAACGTACAAAAACTACACTCTATGGACATCGAAGGTAATTCGGGCGGAGCCAAAGGCGGGCATGGAAAGAAGTGCGCCTTTGGGCGGCTATCAGGCGACGCAATGAAAGAATCTGATTTTGGAGAATAGGGTGCAACAGAAGTGCGCGATGTTAGCGTAATAAGTCAAAAGGTTGAAAAGAGTTCTTAGTGACAGCTCTCTGTAAACCCAGTGGAAGCGATTCTGCCGACAGCATTTGTGAGATATCCGGCGGGAATCTGATAGCAGTTCTTCCGGTTTTTCAAATTTACAAAACAAATGCAATCTTTCTGTTCTTTTCATTCCTATCGTGTATGATGGGTCTCCAGTGATTATTGAGAGATAGAATCAAGGTCTTCCTGAGAAGAGTTCCTTCAATGAATAACGAATGCATGCATGTGCTGAAACTGGATAGGTTTAGGCCGAGAGCTTCATCCTTTTTCTATGCGAGTAGTGATAATATATTACTTGTTAAGGCAAAGGTATGCAAATGCAGTACAAAGATGGTCGAACAACGATTACATGCCTCAGTGAATCTCCATTGTTTGTGCAAGCTCCTCTCCATGCTAGACGTTTGAATGATGACACAGCCACTGTATATCGAATATCCGGTGTTGCTGAAGGCGACAGTGTCGATAGTGAGTTCGAACTAACTCCTTCATCTGATTGTTTGGACAACTTTTCCAGGGAGTTATAAAAATTGACCATTTGGCTGCACCTGTTGCGCGAAGAACACAGTTCTGCGGCGAAATGAAATCGTCCAGTGTAAATTCTTGAATTTAGCCCTTTTACATTACGAATATTTGACTTCTAAGCTAGATTCTATCCGCTCGCCCCTACTCCGTCCATGGATGGCTTTTGACCTCCTTTGTTAACCATTGTCCGCTTTCTCCGGAGCCTCTAGACCGAGGAATAAATCAAGTGGTAAACTCCGCCTATTTCGATGCATGTCCCACCCACCTTTTTTCCTCGCCAATCTTTCCCCACTTTTTTCCCAGTCTCTGAACTGCCTTTCAGTGCTTTACATGCTTGGCAGCAAACTCCACCCTCT
>MU870437.1:30019-41886 GCA_036418205.1 Ostertagia ostertagi | reverse complement strand
GGTTCCCACAGATGCGTATCATAAAACATATAATGTAATGAGCTATTTCTTTGAATGGTTTTGCTCATGTAGAAATCTCATTCTTTCTTTTTTCACCTTATTTTCTCAGCTGCGCAGAAATTGTATGAACACTAGCATAGTGTTTTGAAATGATACGTACATAATTCTTCCATTTGTTAAAGGCATACCCCAGGATCACATGGTGTGGCTCTTGTACACGAATGCGAATGTATTGGTGCGAAGTGGGCCGGCAGTAAAGAAAAAAGGAAAAGAATCCGTCGAAAACGCTTAGGTTAAGGGCTCACTCACCTTCCTAATCGGCTGTGCTAAGGGAATGAGAGACTAAGCGCGGAGAGGAGAGTATGAGATGAGAGAGCGCAGACATGATAAGAGAAAAAATCTGCAGCTTCAGCAGCTTACTTTGCAAGGCCCAAGCGCTCTTGTCGGTTGGTTTCCGTGCACGGAACGCCACATTTGTGATTGTCCTCTAGGGGTCTATACCGCAGACCGAAGGGAAGCGTTCACAAGACCGCCTGGGTACCTTTGAACGATTTTCCTTCACATTCTTTTCGGTTTTCTAGTGCTTCATTCGAATAGTGTGCTTTAGGAAACAATGTAGGTACTTCACAATGTAAGTCACCACCTTCTTTACATATTTTTATTTTTGTCAACTTCCTACTGATATGCTTCGACGCTTGGCAACAGAAGTTCGTATGCGATTGACGTTTTATGGGAGAAAATTGCTTACATATAGGTAGGAAATAATCAACAGCAGAATTTGCAACCTCAAAAGCGAGGCAACGCATATGTCGATGATCAAAACGTACAATGACCCGTAGTAATGCGTAAAGCTAATTGCGAATGCACTAAATACGTTGACCGACGACGAAAAGGGAAGGCCTAATGAAGAAGTATAGAAGAGCACTCAGTCCAGGATTATGTCCAAGAGATTTTCGAGAAAGCCTAAGTGAGTCACAACAACTATACGCATATATGTGGCCACTAACTATGAGTTGCCTGTTTCTTATGCGCTAACAATGGATCGGACAGCTTCCACAAAACGCGGGCTCCGAACGAACAATAATCACTGCAATCCTTCAAGTTGGCGTCTTTACAGCGCAAGCTGGCAACGTTTGATGGGCCCGTGTGTATAATATGTGGAAGCGATATTACATATGTCGCGGTGTATTGCGAGGAATTCCTCAGAAAAGCAGGTACATATGTTCAAGAGGATGTGCAAGTTCTGGAAGCAGAAAAAATTATGGACCTGGATCAGAGTAATTTCCTCTTCCTGCCTTCAAAAACAAAACAACACTTCAAACACCCGCCTTGTTTCGCAATCTCAAAATCGCATGTGCGATCCGCCCCAGTTTCCCCTTCTCTGACGGAACTATGCGGAATGCATACCAATGGGTCTTGCACCGGTATGCCTGACTGTTAGATCTGTTAAATGCATTTTTTTGAAGACGATAAGCCTTACAATTACGCAAGGGCTTTCGAGTTAGCATCGACTGTGCGATGAAATTGTATAATCGATCGTTTTGCGTGAGTTCCCTATTGCAAGATTTCTATCGCATCACTGAGCTAACCAGGTGTTGAGGAGTTTCAGGGTCATTAACTCCTTAGAATTCTGAACTCAAGCTTGCATCTGACGGTTCGGAGACATTGCTAGCCCTTTGAACGCACTCGAAACGGCACCATAATGTATGCGAAGTAATCGAGGGAATAAGAAGAACCTACATACAGCAAGGTTCTGCCGAAAATGGTTTGAAAAAAAGCGTAGAAACGTGGTGTGAGGTTTAGAGCTCACCTTTTTTGATTAACAACCTGTAGAAATTCTCGCTCCGTAGGTTCACTTTAAATGACTTCTGAATTGTAAATTTACCCCCGGAAAAAACCTATGGAGGTATGGAGATCGGCCCACTCAAATTTGTGCTTCTGTAAGTGGCCGAATGATGTTGCATTGAGCAAGAGGGAGACGTACATGCCTCAATTGAATACCTAATTGTATTGGAAATTGTATTGGATAATTGATTATTAATTATTACAAGTAATTGAGCTTTGACTCCACAACAAGACTCCACAAAGAGAAAACAGTTAAAAATGATAAACAGCGGAGGCAGCTTGCACTTTAATTACCACAGAAGATACCTCGATAAAAATGAAGATCGAAGAACGGGAAACTCATCCAGTGCAGAGAGAGACGGACCCTTAAGGGTGCGGACCAACACGCAATTCGCATCGAAGGATATGCCCGGCGATCTAGCATGGCCTTCCCTTTGGCGCAGTTGGCGCGGAACGCCCACCGACTATCTAATCACTCGCCGCAGGTCTATACGTGGCGAGTGATTAGATAGCAGAGAGAGCGTAGTGTTGAAGAGGGCACAGCGATGAGAGTCGCATCAATGCGGAAATCAACGGAAGGGTCCCATTTCTCGGGTTCCGGGCCGTTTCATGGTTTCCTCTTCGTTCCTCCTTCATTGACCACCTCTACTCTTATTTCCAATAAGCTACCTTACATCGTAGAATCCGCCTTTAAATTCTTGAAGATATGAGCGGTTCATTTTCTGCCCCAAAGATCAGGCGAACATGCGCAGATTTACGTAACGATGTTTTTCCCAATTTTCGCTTCTTTCTTCAAAACATCGTCTTCTATGGCCGCTTCTCACTCTTTTACTTTACCGCTGAATATGTAACAGTGAATTGGAGCACACCACTCCTATCTCTTTTAATAAGCGTTCGTATGAGATTGAAAGGTTGTCAAAAATTAATGGGCTACAGTGAGGCTCGCTGTGAAATTCATGTGAATTACTGTACGATGTAATTATGGGTGTTGTGTAAAACAAAAGGAAGATGAAGCGAAGTGGGTGAGAGGGCGTATCAATCACACCTCACACGCCCTCGTCTTGTCATCGCTCAGTCGATAAACAGCTGCCAGCTGATCAAACATGCCTTGTGAAAGAGTCCCGTGAGATCGAGCCGAATGACCAAACCTCTAGAAGTGAACTGGAGTTTCCTTGAAGGGTAGCGGTCACAACAATCGAGGAAAGAACCTGTTGACGTAAAGACAAATATCTCAGCATAAACATTTCGTAGGACAAGAAGGCACAGAGTGCATTTATCCCTTCACGCTCTAAACTCACCCAGAATGCACGCTCCGTCTAGAAATTTTGTATTCACTACAGCAGAGGTCGGCAAGATTCTTGCCCCAGACTTTGTAATTTTGAAAATCTTCCAATCTAAAAATCAGGGATAGCGCACTTTTTGGTCAACACTCGAGCGTCCAATTGTCTAGTGTCCAAGTTCGACATTTTATGTGCACGCATACGTAGTCTTGAAGATTTATTTATTCATTTTATTTATGCGCCAGAATGACGCGCTCCTACACACTGGGTAGAAAAGGTGAAGGTATATACTACAACAATGAATAAATACTTAATAAACAAAGGGACAAGAGGATCGAAGTATCGCCATCAAACTGCTAATGTGGTGGATAACGGCCATCGTAGTGGAAAAAAATCCATCGTTAGAAAGTAAATCCATCGTTAGAAAGTAATATAGCAGAAAGGAGAAGAAACGCCGAGTATCACGAGTGGAATTACGGCAGACACCCGCACCAGTCGGCAATGGTGCCCTTAGCGCCACAAAAGGGGTCATAGGAGCTTGCCGGAACTTCGAGACACGAGTATACCGACAGCCCTCGTGGAACCAGGCAAGCCAGGTGAGAGCGCAATTCCAAGCCTTGTGAGACCCAAGCATAGAGAGCGTGCTCAAAAAAAGTGGAAGAAGGATTAAAATAGAACTCCAGTCCATACTCTCAGTAATTTTGGCCGTAAGGGGAATAGGTACATCACTGATCTCACTAAACTTCGATGGAAGACCGCGATCCCCTTGAGAGGTAGTATGATGAACCGAAAAAAAACCAAAACAACAACAGAAACGTAACTAAAGATATCAAAAGAACCAGCATAGAAGCTCAGACTAAAACAGTGACAAAGAGAAAACCTCAAGCTGCAAAGAAGCCTAAGTACTGAACCTATCAACAGATATCGTCAACGCCAATCATTTGAAGAAGATCGATTTTCCTCAGAGCAGCTTTGAACTGTGCAGAACTCTTATAAGCCATCATCGTGCTAGGCAGTTTGCTGAGCCACTTATTTGTCCTGTAAAAAAAACTTTGTTCGCTAATAACGCGCTTACAGCAACCCATCTTAGGGAAGAAGTGTAGTAAGCCCCACGTCTCCCGTTGTATGGGCGGAAAACCCAGTATTTGATGGACGCAGGCGCAGCTCCCCTTTGAGTATTTTAAAAGCAAGAACTAGGTCTGCCTGCACTCTTCTATAAAAGAGAGACTTCAGGTTAAGCTCCTCCAAGCGAGTTTTGTATGCAGGAAGACAGCGCGGGTAATCAGGTTTAGGGAAAATTCGATAGTAAAGAATCCTTGTAAAAGTCTTTTGAACATTTTCAATTTTTTGTACGTCTCTCTTCAAAAAAGGGCTCCAAACCGAGCTGCAATACTCAATCAGAGGCAGTACGAACGTCTTGAACAATCTAATCCACACAATTAGATCTGAGCAATGAATATTTCTAAACAGACAATGAATGACTCGCATAGCTTTGTTTACAATATTGTCGACCTGAGCATTCCATTTAAGTCCTTTGCAAAAGAACACCCCTAGGTCCTTCATCACATCACATGAAGGCAAGAGCCCAAACTGATCACACTTCACGCAAAGCGAATTCGCTGTAAGAGAGAATAAATGACTCTTAGAAAAATTAACACTTAAGTCCCATTGCCTAGTCCATTCCATCATTCTCTCAACAGATATGTTCATGGCTGCTTGAACTGCCTCCTTGTCATGCGCACTGTAGACAGCGTAGACTTTGATATCATCTGCATATGCAGCCACAGTTATGCTAGGATGGGTTTTGAGATGGGAGAGGAGGTCGCTCGTATAAACAAGAAAAAGGATGGGAGACAGGGTGCCCCCTTGCGGGACTCCTGATGGACATTTTCTGGGACGTGAAATGGAATCTGATATACGTATAACCATTTCCCGATCATCAAGATAAGATTTGAACCAGTCCAAAAGTCTTCCTCTAACGCCGATGCTGTCAAGTTTCAGCAAAAGAGAGGAGTGGCAAACGGTATCGAACGCTTTTGTGAGGTCATAGTAAACCACGTCAACATTACTACCAGAGTTAAGGGCTAAAATCCAGTCATACGTGCAGTCAATTAATTGAGTGCAGGTAGATGCCCCTGGAACAAAACCGTGTTGTTCGAGCGGTATGAGCCTCTTGACTGTGAGCCATGATAGCAAATGCTCTTTGATGAGTTTCTCAAACACCTTGATCGGGGCAGGAAGAATGCTTATAGGTCGAAACTCAGAGACTTTATTGGCACCGCTCACCTTAGGTATAGGTGTAACATACGCTAACTTCCATTTTTTGGGGACTTGCCCCAGTAAGAAAGAAATATTGAAAATATGAGTCAGGGGGCAGGCTAGCTGATAGTAAAAACTCTTGAAGAAGAACTGTGGAATGTCATCAGAAGTGGGCGAAAGGGAAGGCTTGAGCGAGCGGAGGTGTTTGGCAACTATATAGGGTGTAACAGATAAGGGTGGTATAGAATCACTACACATCGAAACTATGTGAGCTCCGTTGCTCTCATGCTTCCTGAAGACCGATGAAAAATAGCTAGCGAAAGCCTCAACTTTAGATGCATCGTCAGAACATTTTGCACCGTCCTCACTCAGGATCATAGAGTTGGAAGTAATATGCTTTGTGAACTTCTTTACAAATAAAGCCAAGTTGCGTATGTTATTGGAAGCCGACATACGTCTAATTTTGTTATCCATGAATCGTTTCAGATGTATATCAAGACTTCTGCAAATATTAAGGTAGTCTGGAGAGCTTAACGGATCTTCAGTGCTGTAGAAAATCCTAGCTTTTTGCTGGAATAAGTTTGTAATGTGGGGCGGGTAGAACGAACTCCGATCAAATTCTCTCTTACGGATCGGCACGTATTGATTGATAATCTTGTGAACCACACTGCAAAACCTGTCATAAACGTCATCAATATCTTCGTAACCATCAAAAATTTCAAACCAGTCTAATGAGGAAAGCTCAAGCGAAATAGCCTCCCTATCACAACTCTTGAAATCCTTATAATATATAGGAGACACATATTTCGATGTATTAGCAACCTTGAACATAACAATGTTATGATCAGAGGAGGCTAAAGGTGGGAGAACGTTCAAATCAGAAATGCTGCCTTTGGTAGAAAGAACTAGATCAATAACATTTTCTTTTCTGGTGGGGCGTCGAACATACTGGTAGAGAGAAAGTGCATCGAACAACTCTGAAAATTTAGCTGTACTTGAGTTCATGGCTGATTTGTTTTCCCAATCAATAGACAAGTTGAAGTCGCCCACAATTGTAACTTCATATGACGTAGATGACGAAAGATCAAACAACGTCGATATCAAAAGGTCATCTTGGGAGGTAGATGAGGAGGGAGGGCGGTAAACAAGAATGAGCCGACGATGCATTCCAGAGGGAAAGGCCACATCAGCACAAATAACATCAGAAAGAAGTCCATTCGAGTTAAACTCAACCTTTTTAAAAAGAATGAGCTGGTGAAAGAGTATGCAAACACCTCCGCCTTTCCTTCTCAATCGATCTTTCCTGATTATGCTGTAAGGAACGTCCGCACATACTTCAGAATCAGTAATCTTGGAGTTGAGCCAAGACTCCGAAATAAATACAACATCAGGATGATGATGGGCAAGAAAGTGACGGAGATGATGAAACTTTTTCACCAGACTGCGAGCATTGAATAGAGCACAACAACATTGGGACAAATCATGAATCCTCAGTTTTTTGACTGCTGTTGCTTAATGTTGGGAATATCTGAGGACTTCACGATTTCCCCTCGATAGACAACGAAAACTCTGTTACCGTCATGCTCCTCATTGTTAAGGTCTTGGGCTCGTTTTCGCAACTCGCGGTCTTTAGATCTCTCGTCGGGCGACATCGATTTTCTAATGTAGATATTGCTGAACCTAGTCGATGAACGCAACTTTTTCGCACGAGAAAGAGTGGTAAACAAGAATCTTTTTGCTGCAAATACACATTTGATTAACCTAGGTTTATCACCTATCTTTCCCATTCTGTAAATTTCAACCGGCCTTGCCTCGATGTCGAGCTCATCCAGGATGTCCGTCACGGCCTTTTCTGTGTGCTCTTGGCGAAGAGAGGCTGCAAGCTCACTTCCTGCCTCCGGAACACCGTAGATTACCATAGACCTCTCCTTCTTCTCGGCCTCAACAGCATCCAGTGAAATAGACTGCAACTTACCGACGAACTTCTCCAATAAAGGAAGAACTTCCGGAGCCTTGATTGTCACAATTTCTTGAATTTGCCTCAATAAGTCTGAGGCATCAGCATCGAGCGTAGCAGAATTTGGAATAGTCGACAGTACAGGTGATGATGTAGGTTTACGTTTCTTTGGCAAGTTCCTTTGAGAGTCAGCTAGATGGGGGGTCGCTTGGGACATTGATCGAAAACACGACCACTCACTACGGCCGCAGGTGGGCGAATGGTTGATGGTTTATTCCATAGATTGTAAGGTCATAACTCAGCATTCTTGTGATACCGTTGATTTACTGTTCTGCAACTAAAATGATATAATTTCTGCAGTGTTCTGAACAATTACTTATGCAAAAACATTTACACATGATGTGGTGCCTTGGCCAGTACATCTACTGCTGGCTAATGCACCACACTATATGTAATGAAAGAAGGGTTTCTCTTTTACCATTTATTCTTTTTCATATGGAAGTAAAGATTTCTCCTTCTCATTTAAGAATTTTGAAATTTTTCCAAATTGTGGATTCCCTTTTTCACCTTACCCAAAGTGGATGCACGAAGCCAAGGCTTATCTAGCCTTGGCAGTCGCACATGTTCGTTAGGATTCCAGAATTTCTCAGTATTCATTATTAATAAAGCGCGCGAAAGGCTCATAGCGATGTTTGAGAACCACCATATTTCCGTGAACCCGGCCATTGAACCATTCATTCCCTGCCATTCGATCCAGTTCCACTCCCTTTACCATCATCCGAACTTCGAATAGAGCATTTTTCAGATCGTTGATGCCAGAAACCCACTCCTGTTTTGGAGCAAAGATCTTGACGCCTATGTGAAGGAAGTTGACCCTGCGAAAAAAGTGTTACTCTTACTCAACAAGTCAGATCTTTTGGAGGAAGATCAAATGGCTGGATGGGCGAAGTACTTTGTGGACAACAATATAAACGCTGCATTTTGGTAATTCGTAAATTTAAAAAAAATTTCTGCGACTTATCTGAGCTTTCTAGGACAGCGGTAGAAGAACCAGAGGAGTCCGAGGAGGAATGTTGCTCTGCGCCATCCACGGCTTCATCCTCCATGGACGGAGTTCTGTTCTTGCGCAGTCGTGATCAGCTCATACAACATTTGAAAGACTTGGGTCATGTCATCGACGCTCCAGGTTGTAAACCTGTTGTTGTCGGAATGGTTGGCTATCCGAATGTCGGCAAGAGCTCAACAATAAACAGAATTGCTGGTGACAAGAAGGTTTCTGTATCGGCTACCCCTGGAAAGACACGTCATTTCCAGACAGTTCATATTGACAGTCAAGTGAGTTTCCAACTGGAATGAATAATGAAACACTCGTTTTTCTGCAACATTAAGTTTGCATATGATTTCGCACTTGTTTTGCATTGGAATTAGATGATGTGGTCCTTAAGAAACGAATGAAATGTTGGACAGGAAACATCCTGGTGGAACACCTGCATTGGCTTCTGATACCTTACGTGCCCGCGCTCACATCCATTGTATTGATAAATGCGGTGAATCACTAATTCTGTCTCATTATTGAAAACGTTTTGTGACTTACACGATTCCGGGCGATGCCACACAAATGGTGTTTTACGAATTATCGGTGAACGAGGGTTTAATAGTGTCGCTTGTGCTTGCATTTTGTGGGTTCATATTGTTGTATAGACATCTGCATAAGGGTATAACATCTTTTACGGAACGCTTCTGTCCTCATCACGGATATGATACTCAAAATCAAAATGAGTGTCATATTCATGATCAGGGCTCCAAATAACCCCTATGCAGAAGTTTACAGTCGTCTCATCAAACGTCCATCAACCATTCCTCTTCCAGGTTCTCCAGAAGCTCTACCATCCATCTCTGCAAAAATAACCTACCTCCCTCTTCACTGCTAGTTAGCGGTCCACTTCTGGTTACCAATTCCTCGTTCATAATCAAATCCATGGCTATTAAGCTTCAAACTCCTTGTCGCAATCAAAGCCTTCAACATCTCTCTATTCTCAGTGAAAAGTCATAAGTAGGATCTTCTATTCGTTCAACCCGGTAATATTTGCTGCCTTTGTTCTTGTTTGGCTGTTTATTTTGCTTCCTATAAGCTTATCAGGGTTGAGCATATGTGTTAGTCTCAACGTTTAGCGAATTACTTTGTCGTCAGACACACGAGATAAATGATAAGGCGATATTGTAATCTAAGAAGTTTTTGTACACTTCATGATTTGTTCATAAACTTTCCTTCCAAAATATGTCAAATTTTGCTATAGAGAGGAGCTTATTTGTATAGTAAATCTACATACTGCCACACAATCTTTCGTTATCGCTCTACTTGTTTCCTGTTTCCTCCAATTCTGGCACTTGTCTACTTAGCTTTTTATGGAGTACAATTTCATAGTCATATTCGACGTGTGTGGTTCGTATGTATTATTCAAATTAGGCGAGATCTATGACGAACTAAAGTATTGTTTTCTTTTGTAGGGTATTGAATTAGTAGTATACTAATTACATTATACCTATACTACAGAGTTTTGCGCGATTTTAGCTTAATGTTGACTGTTTTTTGGCAGGGTTTCGTATCCGCCTCCTTTGCGCCTCCTTTTCCACGTCCGGACATTTTATTGCGGTGAGCTTCCAAGAGGTTCATCTTCTATTCCAAGAGGTTCATCTTCTCCCCACAAGCAAACTTATAGCCGATATTTAGATGGCCCTGCCGGATATCACAGCATCTGTATTAGCAGCCATGGCGCGTATGGCTAGCAATGACGACAAGATGGATCTATTTCTAATGATATTCGTGGCTTCACTCCTCGGGCAATTATTTATGGTGGCATTTTTGATATTTGTTGCAGTCAATATTTTTCTTCTTGTGAGTTCTCCTTACTTTCTTTTCCCTTGACCATCGCTTATCATTTCTTTTCAGATATATGAAGAGAAGATTTTCGAGGGACCGAGACTCGAGGGATCGACAGAATGTTAACCAAGCCTCACTTCAGCCGGATTTCAACTCCAACCTCATAATGATCGAGCTTTAAAACATTGGCGATTTTTGGGAATACCCAAAACTGCTTGGTCGCCGAATGTGTTAACACATAGCAGTGCATCACATGGTGATGCATGGAACAATGATCTCTTTTGTTCGTTCGTCTCGTTTGTGTTATTTTCGGGTTTTCTTCAGGAATAAAGAGAAGAAGTAATGTACACACTTCAACTTTATTGGACAAAGACGTTGATACACACAGAAATACACCGTAACACTAAAAAACACACATGTCCAATAGGGGGGGGGTCGCACTGACACCCCTTGAAATGGAGGGGGTCGCAAAAAATTTGGAATTTGCGCAACGCAGGGTTGACCCTGATTGCGACCCACTCCCTCGGCCCATGATCAAAATGCGGCTCCCTCGTTCGTATAGTGCAAACGGACGGTAGACACCGGCTGGGAGCACGCTTAAGCGAATCATGGTCTAGAGCCCTTGCGCGCGGACGCGTTGCGGCTTGGCGCCAAAGACGCCATTTAAATGCCTTCCACCGATTTCGTTGCGTGAGTGGCTATGGATTGTTATGATTAGCGCATTTCATGACAAGACAGATAAGAGAGGCCGCGGAATCGATGTTACCGTAATCCGCGTTAGCACTGGTGCGCGCTGCGGCATGCATTGGAGCGCCCTTTGAATGGCGCAAAGATCAGTCATTCATTCTTGTTCCACTCTTTCAATTTGTTGGAAGAAATGACTTGGTAAGGCACTGATTGCTGAATCAGCTCAAGGAGCAGGAGAAATCGCCAAAGTTTGCAATGTTCCTGAGACACACCTCGAAAGATGCTAATGAAATGAAGTGTAAATGCAGCAAACGCAAGGAGGTGTGGCATTTTTGAATTGTAGAGATTGGTACGAGGTTTTTATTCCACAGTGGTCCCTAAATATCCAAACAATGCTACAATACATTTCTCCACATTGCTACCCATGCTCTCATTATTTTATCTTTCGAAACTCTACCTGCAGGAGTAAATCGAAACGTCCATGAAGAAACTTACTCCTCACATCCGCGGTATCTTGAGCGACTTTGCACGAACTCGGCGCAACGCCTGTTATCACCGAATTCCCTTTGAATGGTAGGAGGTATACAGGTTCTCTGGTCAGGAAAACGATATTCGTTTCTGGTGGGGGTAGTTTTCAACGCCATTTTGGCTCAGCAAGGGCAAAATTGAAACCTGATGATGCCCGTGCCAAAATGGAAGTCATACTCGATTGTTCAGCGCATTGATATACCTTTGTTGTCAAAGTTTCACTAATACTTGACCTGCTTGAGCTTATCGGTGAAGGAGCCTCGGACTGTAATACTTGGATAAAGCTCTCTTCAACCAAAGACTGATGATGGAAAAATGAACACATAATGGGGCTTGAAAGCAATTAATTCAAAGATGCTTGCTAGCTAGCGCGTAATTCGTAATCCAGGTTTGAATGAAATCTTTTGAGCAATTTTTGCGTAGCCTTCCT
>MU870437.1:19484-29919 GCA_036418205.1 Ostertagia ostertagi | reverse complement strand
TAGTCTATCTACGCTGACAGAAAGTAGAAAAGGGAAGGAGGTACAGAATACAGGACGAACTTGGATGAGATGTTCTACCTTATCAGTTGTGCTCTCAAACCCTGACCCCTTCCGGCCATTTTAACTGATATTTTTTCGTGCATCAGATCAATTTCAATCAGATTCGATGATCACGATTAATTTTAGGCCGAGTTGATAATTTATCGATCTTCAGCCCTGAATTTCTAATTTCCTTTTGGGATTGGTCAGTTATGAGATATTATCAGGTCATCAACAGAACTTTATTTTTAGTCGGATTTATGATCAAATGGAATAAAAAGGAATTTCAAGAAAGAAGCTTATTCATTTTTTTCGGAAATAAATGCTTTTCGAATACTATGCTTTTAAAAGTACGAAAATCTATCGATACTCAGTTGTAATGCTCTTGTTTTGCAGTTGGTCCTCTGCGATTGTCCCGGTCTTGTTATGCCTTCCTTTGCATTTGGAAGAAACGAGATGTTTCTCAATGGTTAGTTTCTGGAACTTTCAACAATTTTATGCCCATTGTGCGGTATTTTATGTAATTTCTAAATTGAGTAACCATTTAGGCATACTTCCGGTGGATCAGATGCGAGAACACTTTGGGCCGACTACCTTGTTGTTGTCACGCATACCTGTGTCGTTTTTTGAGCACACATATTCTGTCATGTTACCAGAAAATTCGGAGCCATCTGCTTTGAACCTCCTGACATCCATAGCATTCATGCGTGGATTCATGTCCGCTTCAGGGATTCCCGACTGTTCGCGAGCAGCTCGATACGTTATAAAAGACGTTGTTTGTGGCCGGTTACGTTGGGTAGCTCCTCCTCCTGGCATAGATCAGAAGGAGTTCAACAGTCGTCTCTACTCGGTGACTGCATCAAGCTCCGGACGTGTACAACTCGAACAACTAGAGAAGCGAGGCCTGCTTGAGGGCGCTGGCGTACTCAACAAAAAAGTTGACTCTCAATTCTTCAATGAGGTGCAGGGAGCTGCTCACACCCGCAGTGCTAAAACAAATTCAACCGTTCTAAATGTTGGTTCTGTAGTGCCAAATGCGGGTGAGAAAGGAGATAAACATCATCACAACAAGAATAAGAAGGAAAAGCTTCGGAGGATATATACGTCTACATATTGATATGTACAGATAAAGAATTTATATGTAAATTGTGCATTTTATACGAATGGAGTATCCATCTGCATGTCTTTCCATTGTTGACGAACATTTGTATTTTTAGCTGGATTTCAGTCTATTCAGGATCATCATGGGGAAAATAATGAAGCCGGGCAAGGTTGTCCTTGTCCTACGCGGTAAATATGCCGGTAGGAAAGCACTTGTTGTAAAAGCTCAGGATGAAGGAGGTGCCGATAGATCATATCCCCATGCCATCATAGCTGGAATTGATAAGTACCCATTGAAGGTATCATTTTCGCCTTTTCTGTTCCAACATTATGTTTTCACATTTTCTGTGTTAAGGTCACAAAAAGCATGGGCAAAAAGAAACAGGAGAAGCGCAATAAGTTGAAGCCCTTCGTGAAAGTCGTATCGTACAGTCACCTTCTCCCCACGAGATATTCAGTTGATGTAGCTTTTGACAAGGCCAACATTAATAAGGTAAGGAAGAGTTCCTTTCGATTTTTATTTCTAGCTGTTATTATAACAGCATCATTTAGGAATCACTGAAGATCCCTAAGAAGAAGAGGTGCGCCTTAGCAGAGATCAAGTCTAAGTTCGAGGAACGATACAAGACTGGAAAGAACAAATGGTTTTTCACGAAGTTGCGCTTCTAAGTGTTGTTTCGTTGTTGTTTATAAAGTTGTTTGTTTATGTGCATATACCCACTGCTAAATGTCGGTATTCTTCGCTAGTATTTGCAGACGTAACAACAGTACTTTGACTACGGACCTGGAAGATATCAAAAACACTAAAAAATAACACAAAAATAAAAGAATGTGCTGAAAGTGATATTTCATAGGTGAAGGACCGTCATGCCCCTCACATCTTCCGATTCTAGGGAGAATAATTGGTCTTTTTTATCGCTAGTGGAAAACTGTGGCTTACCACCTTCCCAGCGAGGGGACGTGTCGCAGGCATTGTATTTAAATGTATTGGTGTCAATCGGATTTGACCCTACGATCATGATAGTTCGAGAAGTACCATAACAAAAAAATGACGAAATCGTCGATGCTATTTTTGCCTCGCATTTTTTTCTGTTTCGGCCATTGAGCCTCTTCTCATCGTCGCTTATGTCCTCTTGCAGCTCTTTCTGTCTTTGGGCTAAATCCATATCTCTCACATCGCTCACCTATTATATGATTCATTCAAAAGTAGCTAGCTGAATCGAGGCTCATATCTGTGCTAGGAGGTGGAGCGGGATCTGGCCGGGAGAAAGGGACAAAGATCAATCTTGACAAATCTTCAACCTCGCCTGCATAGACAAATTCGTGCCTTCTTATGGAAAATAGGGCAAGCAGGCGTTCCTGAACGTTATCTCGAAGCATGATCGAGCATGATATTGCTTTCATATAGTGTAGAGATATAAACGGACATTGTGAATCATATGTAGATCTGTTCCACTTGAAGGTGTGTTCTTTCGGATAAATCATTGGTAAACAAACTGATCAGTGCTATTATATATTGGTTATTGCGAAGAAGGCGTCGTGGAATGAGACACCGCATCACAGTTTGGAGAAAGGGACGAGCCTGAACAGGCTGAGCATTCTCCCCCTCAAGCGGGCTTGTATTGATATTTTGCCTTTGGAATAGTAAAAAAAAAAAAGGAGGTTGCATGGTTGGCGCCTATAATGCATTGCTAGGCTAGGATACAACAAAGATTTTCTTATATTTAAAAGAGAATCTGATTGAGTCAAATAGCCATCGGTTCACCGCGCCTTTGAATATTAGGAGGCCTTAGGGGTGGATTGCGTATCAACTTCTCATTGACCTTCATTTTGTCTGTCACCTTGTTCCGTTCACTCTATTTATTCCAATCGCTTTCCGAATCTCTTTTTCCGATCACTCCTCTTCACAGTTTTACAAAGAGTCGACTGTCGTTATTGTGTATTTTCCGGGGAATTTGCGGCTTTCCTGTTAGAGATGGGGTCAACGCAACCTCCTCCACACATTGTGTGGAAGTCTCCTACACGGGATCCGCCCTTTCCTCTCCGCACGAGTGTTCTTTGGCCTAATTCTAATGTATTATGCTTCATCTCAGGACCTTTTCAGTTTTTTGTTCCTTTCCTGCATATTTGCTTCTAATTTCTTTGTCCTTCTGTCGACCCGCTCCCGCCGTTCTTGTTCTTCTTCCTAGTTCCCTTAATCCATCGACGACGGCATGACGCCGGTTGCGGCGTCAATTCCAAGCCATCCCTGCTTCCTCGAGGTTTGCGGAAATTCATCAAATGGCTTGGTATTCATTCTTATGGATCACGCATACTTAACTGGAAGTGAAATGTTAACGACATTGTTCACCGTTCGATAGTCAATATGCCTTCACTTCGAGCAGACTTTTTTAAGCGTTAGTAGGTGCAGTCGCTTTTCTCCGCTTTCTTCGTATTTTCATGACAGTTTTGTAAAGTAATAAGAAAGGTACGCTTGCGCGCTATTGCTGGTGGGGGGGGGACATTCGAGCGCCGTGATAGGTTGAGTACTTAAGCGCGCACGAGAGTAGTAAAGCCGGGACATAAAACGCAATCGCACCTCACTTGCTTTTCATAATCCCGTCCCTGAAAGCTTAATCCGTACAAATAATAGTCTCACTTGGTGTTCACCCCCCCCCCCGAGACATGCGAGACATGAGCACCAAAAAAGTAGTAGAAAATGCAAATCTACGCGAACAGCAATTATATGTTCTTCTTGGCACAACCGCGTTGTAAAATAGTGGGATGACTGCTGAGCAACAAGAGCGGATTGCAGTCGTTAGAGGAGTACTCAGTGCTGTACGGGGAACCATTATGAATTCATCTGCAGTAGCGGCACTGCTAAACCAGTGCATAGTGGCGTAACTGAGAAGAAATTTCGGACTTAACTCGCCCTCCACTCTTGTGATTACCGGTAAATGTAAGTGGGGTTCTTTGGCTAAGTTAGTACGTCCCATGAGAGCGGATACCTTTACCGACTGAAACCCTGAAACTTCCAGGTCTGAAGGTTATCAAGCAGTTGTCTTGAGATGGGGGGGGGGGGAGAGTTCGCCTCAACAGCAGCTGGACCAAATCGGGAACAGACGGCCTTTCTGGTACAGAACTGTCTTCAAGCCGTAGTTCCCTAGGCAAAAAAATCGAAACAGTTCAGTACGGCATAATAAGCAACTTGTACGGTGAAGCGAGGCGAACATGTATCTCTTCTTCTCTAATGTCAGAATTAAAAGCAACTAAGCTAGACACAAATCGGTTATGGTTTACTTCAAACTCTCGAAGACCACATGAAAAGATCTAGAAACCTCTTCAGAAAGTTCTGATACAAAATCCTAAAAATGCGCTCGAACTTTCGGCGCAGTCTAGTAAGACCCCTTAGCGACAGATCGAAGGTAGCACAGATACTGTCAGTACTTCGCCACAAATCCACAAGTTTGGTCCAAGGCCAGTTAATCCCCGTACACTTCCATCCCTAGGTTGGGCAGTTTGTAGCAGCTCAAATCACTGAAGTGAACATTGACGAGCTCGACGTCTATACGTAGACTGATATTGAGTCGTTATTAATGCTCGCTACTTTGACTGTAGGGATAAAGGTAAAGGATAAAGCATTTGCCGTTGATCAATCCCTTTTTGGGATGCGGCACGCATTCTACTTCCATTTGTACATTCGTAGTGGCGTTTGAATGCGATGTGGCCTATACAATGACTTGCGGGGGCCAGCCGATGTACAAGTCAGTGTTTTTATCCTCCCAGACAAGTCTGGTACCAATTAACCGACCCCGGAGGGATGGAAGGCTTGGTTGGCCCGGGCGACTCACGACCCAGGATTTGATCCCCGGACCGCTCGCGTGGTAAGCGTGCCACTTGCCACTACACCACTTCCGCCCTAATAATTACTGACTGCAGGGATCTCACCTTTTTATACAGCAGTTGTATTTTGCGAAGTATGTATTATTATTATCCTGTCATGAGCCACGGTAGAGCCCTGATACTGGCACTAACTCGACTTTGTTTTCCTGCACAGATGCCGTCCCCTGACTTACAGCGCTATCGAGACTATACTTGTACAACCTCTGTTTCAAAGTTCGTTTTCAGAGAAATTCCCTCTCACAGTCTTTCGACATTTTCTTGGTTCTTGAACTGCTGAACTTTTTGAGAATGTGAGCGAAGCCGCACAAGGTGTGGAAGTCACATGGGAAGTGTTCCTTGTAGTGCGATAGATAAGAAAGCCGTTTCACATGCGGGCTTCTCTTCCTTCTTGACAGTGTGATTGCATTCGTGAAGAGGCAAATGAGAAGTATAGTCATGCTGTGAAGGGGGAGGAGAGAGGGCTGGTGGAGAATCGCATAGCCGGTAAACTTCTGAACTCATTTCAGTAATGGCTCGGCGAGGGTGGTAAGTAGAAGAAGGCTGCTTTCTTCTTGTTCTCATCGGCGTTGTTCAGTGGAGCTTCGACCATTATCGAATCGCAGTGTGCGTTTGGTGGAATGGGTTCTGTTACTAGTCATCTGCTAGTACACTGTAAGAGGCGACCTGCTTAAAGTAGCCACATCTGATCCAGCTTACTGAAAGGTTCGGCAATTGGAAAAGTATTTGGAAAGTAAGTAATAAGTATTGGTCACACATCGCTTTGAAAGTGTATAAGTCGACACAATACCGAGCTTGCCCCAGTCCATTGCCAAATAGAGATCAAGCCGCTTGAGCCTCCACTGCGCTTTGGTGCGCAAAGAGTCGCACTGATTTGAAGGTGGTATAGACGAAGGGTGGAGCAGAAGTGTAAAATCCCTTCTAGAGGGGTTATTCAATTTTTTACTTCAGTCAGTATCTGAGCCTGTTAGATCCTAGTTTAGGCCTGCAAAGGCCTTATACTTGAGCAAAAGGAGTGGTTTTCAGAACGCATCCGCTACTGCGGTTCTCAGTCAAGATGAATAAAACTAACCTCCATCGAAGTTAATTGAACAAAACAAACTTCCACGAAAATATTAAACCTGCGCAGACGCCCAAGTAATTTGTTGTAGCTCGCTGAAGAAATATAAACAGCCTATTGGAGGGAATAGGAATAGTGTTCATTTAAGTAGGATCGCGCGTAGGTCAAGAAAGGTCTGAAATGTTTCCGGAAGAATAGTGAGATACGTACAAACTCCCTTTTGAATCCGGGTCATCGGCATCTGTAGATTTTGTCGATAAGTGGCCCTTTATGTATGGTGTTGATGCCGTGTTCTCAATGAGACGTACTGACTACTTTTTAGATCAAATACTGAATTTTAGTGGTGCAACCCACTTATTATCGCCCTTTTAAAGTCATGGATTTTTACTTGGTTGCCATTAGGATGAGGGCAACTCGCGAGCCTGAGGAACCGACATGAACAGCGTGTAGCTTAATCTGTACAATATACGTACTCAACGATTCCGAAAGATCCAGAACTGTACGTTCTACCTATCAACACTTCAACTCGCCTGCAAACTTCTTCAAATTCGACATTTCTGTCCCTTCTGAGTGCCTTGTTATATATTTGGCGCAATTGGCTCCCGTGGGTGAGGGAGGACCCGTAAAACGTGCGTCGGATTCACAAAAGCGCTCATTTTAGGAATAAGCCAAGGGAAAAAGGGAACCAAGTTAAATAAGCCATTCTCATTCTCCCCGGAATTCGTCCCTCTCCGATAGGCTTAGTCCTACTGGCTATCCTACCCGCGCTCCCTAGGAGGCACATTGCCCACAATTTTTTTTCTATTTTCAAAATGAATTTGATCAAGCCGATAAGGTTAGAACAAAGGTCCAGCCCCATTTCAAATTCATCCCAGCACATTTTTCCGCTGACTCTCCAGACGAAATCTGTTATCCGCTTGGTTCTTTTCCTTCTAACAACTGTGCTAAACTACGTTACGACTTATTGCTAAAAGCCGATATAGCATCCTTCAAGAAAGTCTTTCCCTTGAGCGCGTACATCTTCTCTCCTGAATGTATCATGTCGCGACATATAGTTTCACTTCCTCCTGAATGTTGATCTTCGGTGAATGCTCTGAGCTTTCGAAATGGCGCTTGTGCTCGATATGTCCGAGATAAAAAGAAAAAACCTCGCGCGCGATTCGCAACAGCCCCTTCGATGACGTATTCCGAAGCTTTCCACGCATAGTATTTGTCACACAGAACCACGTTGAAACTGTTCGAGAAAACCCTACCAGTACGGCACATTCCTTCGAAAATGATTAGCAAATTGTTTCAGAGGCATGGCTGCTACGCCGTCGACATAAGCAGGTCCTGCGGTGGCTTGGTGTACGGTAGAAGAGGTGTGTGCAGAGGACGCGAGCGAGCGTGCGGCGGCGTTGCGGTCGTCGTGGTTCGGTCGTCTGCGGATCACCTTTTGCTGGACGAGAGCGCGCGCCGTTTCTGTCTCGTCGAGTCCTCCTCCTATTCTGCTACGTGTCGTTGTTGCGGGTGATGTCCGTGACCTGATGTCACTGATTAATTCGTGATAGAATCCAGCAGAAGTGTGAGAATAGAGCAGAAGAAGACAGAGTGGTTGTGAGCCGGATTCTGGAGCGCGTCTCACGATGGCCTGCTGTCTATCGGAGGAGGCGCGCGAGCAGAAGCGCATCAACCAGGAGATCGAGAAACAGCTCCAGCGCGACAAGCGCAATGCACGACGAGAGCTTAAGCTTCTCTTATTAGGTTTGTTTATTACGAAATATTTTGTTTGATTGTTTTTATTGAGCTTTTTTCGCTTTTTTATTCGACGGTTATGTGCTTATTCATTCGTTTGTGCCAATCTACTTTCCTTGTTCTGATCCTGACACAGCATACGGACTGTCCATCTTGTCATCCTTCATGTTTGTGCTGCCCGCTCTCTTTACTTCCATTCCCCTTCATGCGATTTCATCAGACATCATGGATAATGCAAGATTTTATCATTGTTCCGTACATGGTTGTATGAAAACTGTCGGACATACTGAACCGCTTCGCTTTGAATCAACGCTATCGATCTGGGCTTTGGGCTCACACTTGGGCTTGAGCGGGCGTTTGTTTTAGAGTATCTATGAGTTGCTTGTTGTGCTGATATGTTGTTGTTTGATGTTGATGTTGTTGTTGCTGTGTGTGTGTTGTGCGTGATTCGAGTGGTTACGTGGCGAGTGTGGGGGGTGGGGGTAGAGTATTGGAGTGGGTTGCCCTCGGGGCGATCGATCGACGCCGCCATGGCGCTCTCTTACAGCAACAGCAGCATCGGCGGCGGCGGCCGTCAGGGACTCAGTGGCGCTGCGGCGGCCGACGATGGAGGCGAGAGAGTGCAGACGGCGCGATCGCCGCCACTGCACCAGCTTCTTGCCGGCCGTGCAACCTAATCATCGGTCGGGGGCTAGCTGCTGGCCGGGGGCCACGTCCCAACCGTCGTCCCCGGTTTTCAGCGCGCTTACAGCACCAACTTTAGACGAGACGTCGGAGACGTAGATTGTCCAGAGTTTCTGCTCTAAGACAAGGCGTTACGCAAAGGTGCAGGAATGGTTACAAGATATGAGATAACGAAAATGGTTCAGGCTGCGAATGAGATCGGAGAGAACATTGACAGGTGGCGGCCAAATTGTTGTGAAGAATGGTGCACCTATTGGCGCCGGCAAAAAGAACAGCAATATAATCAAACAACATTTACCTCAAAAGATCAAGTCATTACAAACAAACAACAACATGATGCCCTTCCTCTCCCTTCTAAGTATGATTTTTGAGCTACTATCCGGCATAGTTAGAAGTTTTTATGTAAAAAGCTGTGTGGGGGTGCTCACTGGGAAGCTCAAACTTTCCCTATCCCTTTGCATATGGAAATTTCAGAATTTGGAAAATAGGGTTTTGGAATGTTCTCATATGTGTTATTGTTCTTGAAACTGTAGGCGTCCACACATCTAACAGAAAAACTAGAGGAAAAAGGATCTCATGATGAAGGGACAGACAGGTGGGAGTGGAGTTTGCGGAGCACAGGGAGCAACTCTTATTTCCTGCTGTTGTACAAAGAAAAGTTGGCATTACCGCAGTTTATATAATCTCGAGTAGATCATGACAGCAAGCGATGATTTTTTGACATTGCCTGGCGTCGAAGCTGTTGTTATTGTTTAGTTACTATTGGCAATTAGACTACAGTGGTTGCTGGCTCATATTGTGTAAAGGGCTTTAAGAGCACAACAGAATTGGCTGTCAAGAATCTTGTTCATTCGTCTTATTTGTTGTACCCCCATCTAATCCATGGGATATTGATTTTTTTACATGTAACGTTTTTGTGTTTGCATTCTTTGTGTCACCCTGCATGCAAGCGTAGTCGGAGATCTTTTAAATATGTGTAAATGAGTGAATGTTTTAATAGCTTTATGGTTGGATGTGCTTGAACGAACTGGGTAGTCGCACTTCAGGTCAAGATAGCGCTTGTTGAGTGGCACTCTGCGTTGAAGTATAAACGCAATTAATGAATTGACTTCCTCGCTGTACTTCGTATTTTTCACCCATCCTTGAACTTCTCTTCCTTGTTTCACTATACCAAGATCTCATATAATGTGCTGTAGTTAATGCTCATTAACAGGGGTGTATCACTTTTTATCAATTTTCCGCCAGTGGTGAGGGGGTGAAGATCTTATGGAACGATTGTATTGATTAGATTGCCTTTGAATAGGTTACTAATGCGTCAACTAGCCGCTATACGAGTGCGTTCACCAGGAGCGCTTTGCGTATCGATTTTTCAGTTGGTTTATGGTTATCGCGTTTTCGTCTGTAAGCGTCTCTTTGAAGTGGTACTTTTGTTATTGGATGAAATAGACATTCCGGCCTATTGTATGCAAAGAAAAAGGGATAGGGTTGACAATTCGTCGCGCCACCATGGTCGCATATCAAGCGAGTGATCTGGTTCGTTGTTCGCGAGAATGGAATTAACATGCAGCGAAGTACCGGCGATCGATAGCCTGCTGCCGCCGCCCATAAAATAAGGCGGGTTTGCGTTTATGAAACAAAAAGCGAACTTTGGCAGGATGGTAGTGAGTTCGAGAAATGCGTTCATGGTACAGGAGTCCTTTTCAGCACATAGCGTTTGTTAGCAAGTGGCGATTTGCTAAGTTTCTTAGCCCCATAAATTATTGCACGCTTTTCGAGCCGCAATAGGCGGAATATGTTTCATCATAAGGCTGTAATGATGGAAATGGTTGTAGACTGCAATGATCGGATTGTTTTCTTCAGCTGAACATTTCACTACTCATTTAAGGAGCATCATTAAGGCATATTTTGACTCCAGCAACTCAGACCTTCAAAACGTTA
>MU870437.1:0-19384 GCA_036418205.1 Ostertagia ostertagi | reverse complement strand
GTCATAAAAAAGATGTTCGGGATGAGTCGTTCACTCTGGGTTCGTTCAAACAAAAAGGATGTTTTAGATAATGTTGTAGTCAACCATATGATAGCCACACCATATGATAGCAAGGCTATTTTTAGGTCTTATTCCTGCGAATATAAAAAAGATGTTCGGGATGAGTCGTTCACTCTGGGTTCGTTCAAACAAAAAGGATGTTTTAGATAATGTTGTAGTCAACCATATGATAGCCACACCATATGATAGCAAGCTATTTTTAGGTCTTATTCCTGCGAATATATAATAGTTGACTATTAAAAGAATTGTTTCGAGTCAACATAGTGTTGCAGTCATCACGGCAAAGTACCTTGGGACAGGTTCTGTAACCATTGTTTTCCCCAGATATAACCAATTACACGTATGGTGCTGGCGGCTTCGCCTCAGGCTCTTGTCTTTAGCACTAGGTCGCACAAGATCTTCATTGCTCGGACAAACAACAGAAATGTCCAGTGAGGAGAATCCAATTGAGATTTCGTTTGAATTTGTTTAGAGCCCCAGAAAGGTTGCGATAAGCCGCAGTGTATATGATTTAATGTAACAGTTTTCGTTCATAGCATCCACAGAACTCTTACTGAAATAGTGGCGAGCGTCAACTCTGCCCTCGTAAGCACGTGGGTAGTACTCGCTACTTATTTTTAAGGAGTGGTTGGAAGAGCATGAGTCTTGGGAACTAAAAAGAAGTTCTTTCGTTTATTGATAACCATTTACATCTGCTAGTTAAAAATTTGATATGAATAAGTCAAGATATAAGTTAGTAAAACCGTGTCAAAGAAAGAATTTCCAATTCTTGAGTTCTGGAATTACCAATGAACAAATAATATTGAATCACAGGTGGTTAAAATGATGAACAGTGTATTTTAGAAAGGCACGGTCATCATAGTTTGGAGGAGTAAGTCTACCCACTTAAGTTTCACGCTGTAAAACATCCTACTAGTCACAAAGAGAGAGTATGAAGATCGCCATCCTACTCAGAAGTCGATATAGACAACACTCGTCCTGAAGGCTCCGCCCCCTCGCCGCACGATTGGCCGCACGCGGTGGCGCGACGAGCCATCGATTCTGTTGACCGTTCCCCCAACAAGATAGCCATTAGCGGCGCACGAGGCCCCAGTCATTAGTGGGTGGCACATCGACCTACCCTGGCCTGTCAACGCTCGAAACGCGCGGCTACCATGCCCATCAACGAGACAAATGCAGTCTGACAACATTAAAAAAAGGACAGCGCAAGGCTCATCCCGTTCACAATCGCCATGCTGATGCAGCAATTTACAGGAAGTATTCTGAATGGATAACAATTCACATAACATGAGTGGACGCAGCTTTCCACATAGATCCACTGGAGGAAGCGCAGAAAGATTTTCTTTACTTCAAAATCTTACAGTGAAGTACTTCTCCAGAGTCGCTCATCTTGCATTTGCGTGTAAAGTGAATAGCCGATAGAAATTAGCGAGCTGACATCACATACGAAATCACGATTCGTCTTCATTAAAAAATACTGACGGTAACTCAAAATTTATCTCCTAGAAATCTACTTTCATGATTTGAAACAGTCGTTTTTCATATTCTCTTTCCATTTCCCTAGATCCTGAGATCTGAGATCCACAATCGCAACTTGTTTGGTTTCTCCAGAATTGTATCCCATCGTTTTTCTCGATGGGTACATGGTCCACGATCAATGACGTCTCTCAAAGTTTTGGTCGAACGCGGATCTTAAGCGATATCAATGATTTGTCTGGTCGGGTCTGTAATGGCGCCATTGACGTACTAGCTGGTTGGTCTGTCAGGCTGCGATCTGGTTGCAAGGCGCGGCGCACTAATCGATTCGCACACCACGCACGCTGCCACTACCCACTCCGTTCTCATTTCTCTCCCATATTTTCTGAACTATTGCTCTGCTGACGCGCGGTTCATTCATGGAAGTGATATGAAACAGAAACGAAGTGTGAGAAAGTCACGAAGGGTATTGAGAAAGGGAATGAAGATTGGCATGAAAATGAGTTTTTATATCGATCCACTAAAAAAGGAATAACGGACAAAAGAAAGGTGATACAACCCACCTTTGCAAAACCTTTGTTTGTCATTGTTTTTTTCTTTTGAATAAGCAAAATTCATGAAAATGATCTACCAATCCCTTCTAATACTTGGTTCTTTAGGTACCGGAGAATCAGGGAAGTCGACGTTCATTAAGCAGATGCGAATTATCCACGGGAATGGTTATTCAGATGAAGATAAACGGGCTCATATTCGACTAGTCTATCAAAATGTCTTCATGGCCATACAAGTAAGTCTAGAGCATAAGTTCATTATTTGGTCAAAGGGAGTCGTTAGCCTTGTGAGTCGAATACAAGGAGGCCACCTCGATTCTGCCTCAGATAATAGCAAAATGATATGATAGGTTCAGATACCGAATAAAATGGCAAACTGGAAATGATAAATTGTTGAAAGGGTAAGGGGATGTACGAGTCTCATCCGCTAAAGGGGGGGGGGGAGTGCTGCAACAGTTCACATCGCCTCAAGTAATCCACTTTTTTGCAAAGGAAGGAAGCCTCCTCGGGGATGGATGTTAAAGCGAAAGCGAAGTGGTTCATGCAGTGCTGGGATTTCTCCCCTGCAAAAATTGAAATCTCTATAGGCGGTAGCAATTACTGCACGACATGCCCCTTCCCCTTTACTGGATGGAGTCCCATGAGTTTCGGTAAAGTATTACTATATTTTACACCTTTATGGTTTTGCCTTTAACAATTTTCGTAAACCTACTGCTCTTCTCCTGAAATTTCTAGCAGGGCTCTTGTTGTCGTAATATGGCGTAGGAAGAGTGATATTTAAAATAGTGTTCAAGACGTTGTGTAGTTTTGTTAGCTTTTTTTCGCTCAATTGGCGGGTCTGACCCCAATGAATTGTTTTTATCCCTGCTAGGTTTTTTTCATGTTCTTATTTATTACAGTCAATGATTCGCGCTATGGACACTCTCGGCATCGAATTCGGCGATCCTTCAGAAGAGTTACAAGAGAAGGCTGCAGTCGTACGAGCTGTGGATTTCGAAAGTGTGACTTCGTTCGAAGAACCATATGTATCCTACATCAAGGAACTTTGGGAGGACAGTGGCATCCAGGAATGTTACGATCGTCGACGTGAATACCAGCTCACCGATTCTGCCAAATAGTGAGTCATACATTTGTTTAACTTCTTTGAAAATACGGTTTTAATACACACGAATGATGAGTAGGTTACCAACAGGTCACGAAAATGTTTGTTATGAGCATTTTGGTCGCTAGTCACACTTTCTGCTCTCGCTTTCTGGATTGCATCTATTCCCACGCAGGAATGCTAATGAAATTCAATTGCCCCGTTTGTGTATCGTTCGACCGTCTCGCAAAAGTCTTTCGTATTATCAAATGACAAGTATCCCATGGGAAAATAGCCGTGTTTGTTGAAAATTTCCTTCCTTCGAGGCATGTTTTAGAACAGTTCTTTTGCGTTCTTCTGTGTTTACATACATTGAATTGAAATTGCTTATGAGGTGATTCATATAAGTGTGGTTTAAGAATGAGTGTTTCACAAGGGCTTTGGCGGTGGGCCAGCCATTTGTTCCCGTAATGACAGTCACATGCAACACTGCATTTTTCTTGCTATGGCTTATCCGAGTGATTTCAGTTATCTGTCCGATCTTCGACGATTAGCAGTGCCGGACTACTTGCCGACAGAACAAGATATTCTGCGGGTTCGAGTGCCCACGACCGGTATCATAGAATATCCCTTCGATTTGGAACAGATTATATTTAGGTATGTCTACAGTTATAGCAATATTCGTAATAAAAGAGTTCTCTTTTTTCTACAGGTCATAATGAGCTGTATAAGGGTCTAGTAAAATAGCGCCATTTTTCGTACTTCAGGATGGTTGACGTCGGAGGACAGCGATCTGAACGACGGAAGTGGATTCATTGCTTCGAGAATGTCACATCTATCATGTTTCTCGTAGCCCTGTCAGAGTACGACCAAGTTCTAGTCGAGTGCGATAACGAGGTATGTATAGTTGAAAAATTCCTTACTCGGATAATACTTACCTTACTTCAGAATAAGGCTCCAATTCACGTTATACACTGAAAGATAAACGTGTTTCAGAATCGCATGGAAGAGTCTAAGGCGTTGTTTAGAACAATTATAACATATCCGTGGTTTACAAACTCGTCTGTAATTCTCTTCCTGAACAAAAAGGACTTATTGGAAGAGAAAATACTATACTCACACTTAGCAGACTATTTTCCAGAATATGACGGTAAGTGATTCGATCTCTGTTCAAATCTGATTGTTTTTTTTTTTACAAACGCAGCATACTTCGGTTATTCTAGGTCCACCGCGAGACCCAATAGCTGCGCGCGAATTTATTCTGAAAATGTTTGTCGATTTGAACCCGGACGCCGACAAGATCATTTACTCCCACTTCACCTGCGCAACAGGTACGTAACTGTATAGGCAGTTGAAGGTTTTGGTCATAGAATTTGTTGAAAATTTTGTTGAAACATTCGTTTACAGATACGGAAAACATCCGTTTCGTGTTCGCTGCTGTAAAGGATACGATTCTGCAGCATAATCTCAAGGAGTATAATCTGGTGTAGCGCGTCGCCGTCGAGTCGCCGTGTCGCCGGGTGCTTGTCTTTCGTTGGTTCGTTGTTCGTGCGTCGACGTCAGTGTCGACTAGACTGCCCGCGTGAGCCGCCGCCGTTAAATCGCCTAGGAATCGTTGCTTGCTCGGCTGCCAAGCGTCGTCGTGTCGTTGTCCTCGCTCATCTCATCCAATCTACCAATTGATTATTTCTATTCCTTCCTCCACATAGTTTGCTCGCAGCGCCCGTTTAGGGGGTTCCTGTTCTATGTCACTGTTTCCTCCTCACCAGCTCGTATTCCGTCCAAAGTGCGCGGACGCTCCGCACTGTAAGTGCCAGATAGCGCGGCGTTCCATATTTCTCGTCCCTTTTCATCTTTTGCACTCTTTCCGCTGATCGCTCTCTCGCTGTATCAGTCTCGAGCGTCCTGCCCCTCCCAACACCCCTTCCCCCCTCCACGGCATACCCCTATAGCACTCCCCTGCATGGGTATCGGTAACTTTTACTATGTATATACCGACGTATCCCTAGTCACGATTATCTGCTTCTCTACCCCCATCCTAACCAATTCTCACAACACTCCAATTGACCCTCCTTTTCTCTATACCTTTTCACGCAGTACACCCATTTTTATATATTGTATCAAATATTTTCGATAGTTTCTAATTCATATTTATTAATTTTGAACTCATTTTGTGTAAATGTTTTGTGGATATGGTTATTTCATTGAATTTTGTTTGTTTTACAGAAAATAAATGAGCCAAAATTTGAGTCTATCGTGTAAACAGGAGACTAATTTTTTCGAAAAACTGCACGCAATACACACTGTACTGCTGTAATCATGATGAAGGTACTGCGAAGTTGGCTACGTGATAAAAATCAGGGTTTCCAACAGAAACCGGTCAACATTTATTGTTAAATCACATGCCAAAAACCAGTTCATTAACATCGAAGTAGGCAAAACACGGTGTAAGGAAAGAAATGTGATGATTCACGCATATAAAATACAAAGCTAACAAAAATCGAACAATGAAGTAGAAAGTATTAGGAACACGAACGCAAGTTGGAGATCGCTGCGCCATCACGAGTGAAGTGGAGCGAGCTATGGACGGAAGTTGAACTGTCATTACAGTTCATCATCGGCTCCACCTCCGGCAGTTTGACGATGTACACGTCAGATAAGAAGTATACAAACACAGCGCCAGAGCCACACAATCACTCCAAGAATGACCTACAAAGAACTTAGCATTAATCCTTTGGAGAAGAATAATTTCCATAGCGAGGATTGTGTAATTGACTTTTCCTTAATAACAGACGCCTGCGAATTGAGAAGGAATCAAACTAGCAGACATGAGAGGCAGAAGCCTACGTTCGAGACGAGCAACTCGACGTGCTAAATGTGCTGAAATGAGCGGGGAGCCCCGCGTAAAGATAGCGGGAGTCATGCCATTAAACCTGGCGGGTGCGTTACTAAAACAATCCGCCGTCTGTTCTAAAATGTGCTAAGAAGCGCAGACTGAAATCCAGCCGTGTCTGACAAGTAATTAGAGGCTATTGTCCCTATACCTGAGGCCAAAATCAAAACTTATCTGGACCGAAGAAATTCAAAATACGCCCGCAGTGCTGCATAATACTAAAATCGGTCTCTCCCTTTATATGGCTGAAGTTTCGTATTCTTCGGGGCTCGGAGAACATGACTGGCGAGTGAATATGGGAAAGTCGTCCTCTAGAATATGTCCTCAGACATTTCCCTCACTTTCTGACATTTGAAAGTTGAAGTACAGCCCCAAATCACGAGCGAGAGGTTCTCAGGATCGAGTCCCTGACGGGCTTTCCCTTTTGCTTTTGTGGCCCCGGTTGAAGGAGGTTCACAACTGCGTCATTGATCAACGCTTGCCCATAGTTACCCGCACAAGAATTTGTGAGTTCTTAGAAGTTTGGGGCCTACTCGCTGACGATTGCACATTAGCCCGACAAACTTTTTGATTAGTGTGTGTGTGCGGAGCAGAACAGGCGCGATAGTGTTTCTGAGATGAAAAATACCAAATCTGTTGCCAAATGACCCGTAGGGGAATCAAGCCTACGACCTCTTTCACCACTACCGCTGCTCTATTTTGTTTCATCACTCTATTCAGAAAATCGGTTGGCAGATTTGGAAAGCTGATCCGAGATAAGCGTCCAAAAACACATCCAGCAGTGTAGGGTTCATTGCATATGGCCACCTCGACCCATCATCCCATGGTCAGTCGACGTGAATCATTAATGAAATTCGCGGCGAGACGTTCCAAAATACTAGCTTTTTCGGCTGCTTCCAAGTAGTGCAACTTTTCCATTGCTTTCATAGCTTTTGTAAAATACAAATTTCATCTCATCGAATACAAGAACAGCGACAAGTAATTTCCGTACAAAGACTTTCGTGAGATAACTTTTTGACGATATGAAATTCAAAGATTACAACGGTAAGGGAGCTTCTAATAGCTGAATAACTCATGTAACTGAAGATCAGCAACGCAGTCAGTATACATCACAGCCACTTGAATCTTCCGCCCTGCAGTCCTGCTACGAATAAATAGAGACTTATAACCAAAGGATTCCTCTGGCTCGCACCATCAATTTTTTTCAAGAACAATTATGAACGCTGAGCAATTACTGACACACAGTTATAAGCGGACCTTACTTCAGTTTATAGAGCGATCCCTTAACTTTGTGCGCTCTGACCATCTGGAGGCTGAAGCGTGGAAGGTGGTAGATAAGCACCCGGTCAACCGGAAAGTCCAAGAAAAAGACCGCTCCAAAATCTCTAGGACTCTCAAGCCTCCTTTCATTAAAGCATGACGCGCTGCTGATGACCAAGCCGAGCTCGTGCGTGTAGATCAAGACAGCCGGTATCATGCCAATAACGTTTACCTAGAAAAATTCAAAGCTACAGCGGCATTGGATTTCCTTTCAAAATGATCAGGAAAGCACGACGATAACAGTATCACCATTTCACAATCACTGCCCGAATCTACTTGAGGCGTATCGCACCTGAGTCGGTGGCCCGTGCCCGAGCAAGGGTTGAACATGGGGATGGCCGCGCCCTTCAGCGACCTACTAGCTTCCTTATGGCCCGCCCCCCCCCCCGTCCGTTTGCAATGGCATATCTCCCCTATTCCGCATAGAATTTATCGTAACATCTTCCTTTGAAGGAATCCTCCTTTCATCAATGCCTCCCATATGTAAGCCTGTGCTCATAATCATCCCGACGAGGAGGAAACGTCTTATTTCTTTCAACGTTTAACGAGCACATGAAAAATGCCACAACGCAGCTGCTAGCTACGAACTGAGCATGGCTCCTAAACACTGAAAATGTGTCGCTTCTCGCATTCGTACTAAAAATATGTCTAAAAAATTAAATGATATCCATAAACTTTTAACCTAGCTAAAATAACGCAGAAACGAAGTGGTCGCTTTCTGTGCAATTACCGCCTAATTTTCGACAATCACATTTTGTGAACCCCATCAAATGCTTTCACATCGAAGAAGGTTTGTGATACCTTTTCTTGGAATTTCCTTCGCATACACCTTCCTCGTCCACAATACCATCGAAAGAACTGACTCAAAACTCATTTACATGATATGTAATCACCAATTTGTCCAATCGATCCAAGCCGTCGAGCAAAGGCGGCGTCAGTTCCCAGAAAGAGGTTAGACTCACCATCGAGCAGGATAAGCGATGAAGAACAGGAAGATATGGCGAACGCTGACTCAGCTAATTTTGTAATAAACAACTTGATTATTGAACGAGCCACCATGGCGTAAACCCAATAATGAGGGTCGTGGCACGGACAGTTCATAACACAAAATAATTCCAATTCTGCAAGACAGGAGGGGGAGGATCGCGCGGTGAACAAATTCGCGTTTTTTGCGGTTTCTGCGCCATGCTCCGAGCCATTACACTGTTACGAAAATGGAATTGCTGTAGATGGCAACAACTGTCGCAACACATGCAATCCCTTCTTGAGGTAGACCCGGCGTATGAAATAATACCATGCACATGTTTTAAAACATTTCAAAAGCTGGCCTTTTCTTTTTCGGTGGTGGTCTTATAATTACAGAAAAAAAACCATGTTAAAATTCTCATCAAAACATTCATGGTTCGCAAAATAGAATGTGATGGAGCCCCACCTTCCAAAAGCTATTCTTCTCAATAACACTAGAGACGGGGCTGGTCCTATTGTGGTTCGTCTGCAACATAATTTCTTCCGGCGACAAATATCGCACCGATTCCGAACCACCCATTTCTCCATCGGAACCATCGTCAACCACCTTAATACAAGGTCAAAAAGTTTGAGAGTAGCCGCAAAGTTTGCGCAAAAAAGCGGAAACTGTTAGTGGGAATCAAATTATCAGCAAAAGCTATACGAAAGAGTTCATTTAAAGCTTTCCTTATAATATTAGAGATGGCGTTTAGAAATTTTTGTTTTGACGCAATGCTGGACCTACCGCTGGATTCATAGATTGTGAGCCTGCAACCTTGGAAGCACGAGGCGTCTCCGACATCTCACGAGGAGCACGAAGATGTGTTAGTACAGGTTCATCCTAAAAGACTATAATTGTTTGTGTGAGCCAACAATGTGCTCATCGCAAAATTACAGAGCAAATGTTACTGCCATAATGGCAGTTTGCAAAGAGAACAGAATAAAACCAAGTTTCCACTCTAGCAACTATGAAACCCAGGTTTAATCAAGGGTGTTTGACAGGACTGTGTCAGAAAGGCTGACTGTTGATCACCGATTCAGTTCAAAAAAGAACAGTCGTGTTGTTGTGTACGCACTTTTTTCGAATATCGACTCATCCTTTGATAACCCATACCGATATCTGAGGAAGATAGGGTTCTGGGATATCCATCAGATCCGTAAGTTTTTTCAAAGGAATACCTACACTAGTGTGTGATAAGCTAATGTCACCCGTGCCAAAATAATGGCCATCCCTCCCGAACTAAACATTTCATAATCCTACTATATATAATTCGCTAAGTGTGTGTGTCTGTTTGTCAGGAAGTTCACAGCGCGCTTCGCTGCAGCTATGGAGCGCTGCATCTTAAGTGTGATGTAGGGGGCCGGTCGACGGACTACTTGAACTCAGCCCTCAAAACGCGCCTCGCGTTTCTCGCGACCCTCTCTTCAAGGCTTAGTCCTAGGGCATTCACCCGTTCTCTAGTCGTTTGTGCTCTAGCCATCGCGGCAGGACCGTTGAGGAAAAATCAAGTAGTCCGTAAACCGGGGTGGGACGGGAACATGTGTGGTGGGGGTCAGAAAGTGATAAACAGCGAGGGGTTCATAAGCGGCGCCGCGAAACACCTTTCACGCCATTAACAGCCCCCCCTCCCATGGCACAGTGAGCGCTGTCCAAGACTTCAACTCCAATTGCTCAATCGTCTCGCCTCTTTTCGAACCGCTACTCGTCCAAATGAGTATGTGACTCCACGGAATGCAATAATGACCACGGATTTCTATATCACTGTGCATCAAATGTCAACCGAGCCTGCTAAATTACCTCGCATTCTTCACATGGTGTTGATACATTCTTTGATAGCTCGCACCTATCGAGCGTACCATACGGTGAGTTAGCAACAAGATGAACAGGAAGTCCACCAGAAAATCGTCAAGCAACTTACCAAAGGCATTGAACTTCCCAAGGAACTTTGAGTTGAGGCCCTGATATGTCTATAGAAGATCAAACGCTATAACAAATCTCGAAATTAAAACTGCAAATGAACTTACCAAGGAAGTTGTGAGGGCATTGAGTTGCGAAGTTAGCCTACTATTACCCGTGCTAGCTTCCCGCCATCGAAAAAATCGCCCGTGATAGTGGTGGGCTTTCGAAATGCACCCAAGCGGGAAACGAAGAAGATCCTCCGTGAAGAGCGACGGAATATCCACACCCTGGGATTCTGAATCTGGCTTCCAGCAACGGGTTATGCATGCTCTCTTAGCCACTTTAGAATGCCCACACCTCCCGAGAGGCTCATTCTTGCAGTTCTTAGTATTCCATTCTGCGATCAGCGTTGAAGCTCTTTACGATTTATCCGGACTCAACCAAATTCCTGGGGAAAATTGGATGCCTTTCTTGGTTAGTGTTCATTTTTTAGCCTAACTTTCCACAGGCCATACAGTTTCAACAAACCCTACCGTGCCAAGTGCGCGCTAGTGTGCGAAGCTAAACTGGTATAGTCATAGAAGCCTAGCTGCTCAAAGAAAAAACAACAACCAACGTCAAAGCCATTCTCAAAATGTCTACAAGAACCAAAACCGATTATACACCACTGCAAGCAATTATTCGCGTCTTCAGATCACTAACCTCGATGATTGGCTCGCTGTCAAAAATTTCCAGCTGATTTGTACCATCCCCACTGCTATAAGATGGAGGTGGCGTCGGTTCGTAAACGGCTGCGTTCTCTCCTGAATTTAAGTTCTCAATTACCTCTAAAGATGAGAACTTGAATCGGTCCGAATTCTATTTCAAAAATACGATAACCCAATTACTAAAGAGTGCGAGCAACAAAACAGGTCATCTAACTAGGCCTATAAAGGCGCTATTTTAACACCAGTTTGCATCGCCAGAAGGCACCGTAGCCCCTCATCTAATATGTCACGCCATTCGCGTTGGAATGCGACTTTTGACCAAATCGCCGTCTTAAGAGATCCAAATACGACTGCAGTTAATTTACGCATATACTCACCAAAGCCCTACTCTCTACCATGCTTCGTCATCATCAGCCCCCACAGGGAACAAGCCCACCTGAAACATGAACTCAGACAGGTTTCGCGACCTACACGCGCGTATAATGTCCACATCTTTAGGAGGAGCCAATATGAAGGCACAGTGCCAAAAATTCAAAATCAAATGCATACAGATGTAGCTCCATAGACAAGAACGTTCAGAAGCCACGCATCTGGAATTGTCGGAGCGGAAGAAATAACAACCAAGATCATTCTTCTTCTGAGACGGTATATCTTCGTACTCGAACATTAGACCGCATCGCGAAATGTAGAATAAAGCCTACGGCCTATGTCTTCATGGGCGGCTCCAGCCTGTCGGAAACAGAGATAATGCGCTACAAATGGGATAGTACCAAATCTTCAACCCTAGCCACATGGCCCTGAAACGACCGATTCTTCAACGTAGACCGTTCTGATGAATGCTCCACCTATCAACCTCGTACAACAAACACTAGAAAGATAGTGTCTCATTACAGCAGTCATTAGAGGAACGATGATCCACAAAACAATTCCAGTGTATAGGTCACATTAGAATGAAAAGACTATTTTCCTGAAAAAAAAACGAAAGCAACGAAAGGAAAAAACGGAACCTTGCATGGCCAATAAGTTGCGTAGCTTCTTTATGTGGACTCCTCTTGTAGTTGGTGTTAATGGACCAACATTCTGACCCAAAGCGATAAGACGCTGGAATGATGTAAGGTTTTTGAGAAAACAATCCATCAAGATATCATTCAATGTTAATCAAGAGGACAGAGGAACAATGCTCATACAAGGTGAAACCCTATGAAATGTGCTAGGCGCACTCGTTCTCCGTTAGGCCGTGGACAGATAAGCGTCAAGTAGATGCCAGAATCCGCAACTGCAATCGTGATCGCAGTCGCAAGAGCGCCGGGTTAAAGGTGCAAATAGCCTCATTCATCCCCCACGATTTGTAGCGAGTTCCTAGCATCCAACGCACCCGGCAGGGTAAACATCGAGTGTTGAAAATGGTTGAGACAGCATTAGCAACCTCTAAAGGAAGTCTTGGTACAACTAACTCTGCTCCCCGTGATCAAACGCCCACCCCCTTGTGGTAGATCGTGTCGTGTTTACGCATCTACCTTATTTCCCTCCTATTCCCTCTTCAAAACCCCAAGAATGCTAGATGCGACCCCTTCCTCCCACAAAGGCATACGACTCCGTCGAGCAATCTGGTAGGCAGTATGAACCTTGTCTGTGGTTCATAGAGTCCCCTAGACGGGTAGCGTTCCCTTTTCCTGACTTTATTATTTTTCCAGCTTTTCTAATTGACCCAGGCGTGGTCGTGCCACGATGTTTAACATAGACTATCACCTCTTGTATGCAACAACGACATTGTTCATACAGTGTGTACAGAAGACAAGTTGGAAGGAATGGGTTGGCTTTAATGAGAGAGCACAGCTGGTCCAATGAGCCATCCGCAGAGAATGCGCGAGGGAGCACGCCGAAGAAAAGCACACAGCTAGGCCGATGTCACAGTTTGCGAATCGAGCGATTCGCTAGCGAATCGCTGGATCCGAGGTTGCGCCAGCGAATTGAACGTGTACACAGGTGATGCGATCTAGCGGGTACACGGCTCGACTGTGAACACGGTCACTCAACTCCAACTTGAGACGTGGACGCTGTTTTGAAAGTTGGCGGGCTCCTCCGAAACGTTGGGTCCCGACCACTATTGGTCAGCTGGTACCTAGTTCGAATTTCGCTGGTGAACGTTCGATGCCTGGCGTTGAATCGCCTCAACTCGGAAACTATGACATCGGCCCGACAAACTTATGCACAGCGAGCAATAGTGAGGCCTACTCACGGACGACTAAACGAGGAGCATTGAACAAGGCGCCTAACGCACCTTTGCCGCCCATGTTTAGCCTGTGTAAGCGACGCATTCGGCCTCTAATCTCATCGCCCGTCTCCCCATCTCGCTCCCCGGACCAGCACGAGCTCTAACCCTTGCCCAGGCCAAGCAGAATAAAGCGGGTTACCCAGGCCTCTCCCCCCGCGCCTCCCCTTCCTCACCGAAACACATTGTAGATTTAAGAATGAGCATCGTTGGACCAAGCTTGATGCTCTCAATGCATTGAAAGGACAACAGAACGATCTCTACCAAACTGTCGTTATGTACGCACATGTAATGAGTGCTTACCGAGCCCTTTTTGTCAACCCCGGAACAGCAGGTCTCCAACCTCGTTTTCCTTGCGCAAGCACCTTAATGACAACATAATGACATCATTCTTCACATCTCACACATATAAGTTGGAATACGCCGAGCAAAAACTATAAGCATAAAGTGGAAGCCAGGATTAAACATTCTCTACTCCCTCATACCCGCACACTTCTACCGCTCGACCTGCACTCGCCCGCACCATCTCCCGAGCCTCCGTCCTTCCTTCCCACACAGCTCCGAGTAGCTACGTTGAAGGAAACGTTATTATCCAATAGACAATCCATTTGCCTTGAGAGTATTAATGCCAGAAAGTAAGGAATTACGCAGCTATATACTCGCAAACCTTACTCATATCTTGAGGTGATGAATTATCATTTTATGTCCTATGAGACCTCACTCACGCCAGGAGTTTACCAACATTCGGAAGAATTCAATCAATACAATATCGACTGTACGTAACGCGTGGACCGATGTCCGTTGTTTCAGCCTTAAGGAACACATTGGCTACCAAAACAATGTAAGACTAGTAGGGGCAGGTATGACGCATAACAGTCATAGAATTATGTCACAGTTTGAGAGGATTACACCCTGATAGCCGTTAATTATTCGAATCCGGGCGGGGCGGGGGCTATGGCGGCCGACGCCTACAATTCGTCTTCCTTACACAAGGCATTAGTCACACGAGCGCATATTTTAAACTGCCACATAAGGCGAAAAAAATAACCGCCCTGCTGGACTAAGACTTGGAGGGGACAGTGTGCAACAGGCTCAAAGCGGGTCAAGCGAGGCGTTGAGGAAAAATTCGGAAATACGACCCCCCCCCCCCACCTCCTCCGGAGGCCGAAGTCCATGAAACAACCCTCTTCAAAAGCCGAACTATGAAAAGGTTGAAAAGCTTGTTTAATTCTCCCCCAAAACTGCTCATAAAAAAGCCCTGCTACCCCACCGCCACAAAAAAAATTCGTTTAAGAAGTACAAAAGTGAAAAAGTCAAAGATCATTATTGATGAGTCCTACCAAACGAGCAAACGAGAAACAGACCAGAAAACGACAAACTAGCCACTAAAAATGGCATACTATGACAACATCTCTTCTTTATTATTTCCTCCACAAGACTTACCAAATTCTAGTACTACACAGATTATGGTTCTCAATTTACACGTCCCCCTTTCGCTCAAAGGAAGCCTTGTAAAAGCCTTCGCCAGCTGTGTGTTGACTGGACTTTGGCGTTGACCGTGGAGCAGCTTATTTACTATTGAAATTTGAACAAATATTCAAATGATTATAACTTTCTTCAAATATAACGAATTTTCAATCTGAAAGCAGATTTGGGAGTTTTGTGAAGAGCTTTTCTAATCAGTACTGAAATTACAAAAAGTTATAAGAAATAACAAATTTAGATCAATTAACGAGGAAAATTCGAGACGAGCACGAGTTTTTACACTTTCCGGAGCAATAACTTGCTTCATTTCCGTCAAATTCAAAAAGTTGATACGTCATACAAAACTAGAAGATTTTCTCTATCAAACGGTCGCTAAAGCAGCTTCATACGTCCAGTATTCAAAAAATGGCCACGTTGAGGATTTTGCAAAATTAACGAGGAAAATTTGTGATGAGTGCGAGTTTTTTTACTTTCCTAAAGCCATAACTCCGTTCAAACTCATCCAATCCGAAAAGTAAATACGCCATCATAAACTAGAAGATTTGCTCTATCAAATGCTTACTAGAACTGCTCCAAACGTCCAGTATTAAAAAAACGGCTACGTTGAGGATTTTCGCACGAGTACCGCCGAAAGGTACTTTTTCGCTACATTGGCACTATTTCAACGGCTGTATATCCTTTTAAGGGCGATTATGTACTAAAGTAAGAGCAGATTTGAAATCACTGCTTTTCTCTTTCTAAGAAAAGTGATTGATTAGCGTTTCTCAACTTTAAAGGTTACATGTTTATAAATTTAACCCTGAAGAGTCCGTTAACGCAATGTTGAATGGTGTACACCTCCCTGTAAATGCGCACGGACACTTTCAGAATTCTCTCGATTGTTCCTGAATTGAGGTTGTTTGTCCAAGGAGCCGTAGTTGAAGCGCGCGCAACAACTAGACCCTTTCTCGGATGCGCCGTGTACCTCACATCCCTTCAGATTCGGGGTCTTACTTGAAAGATGAAATATCTCTTGGAAAGCGTGCGAAATTCAGATTCTTTAACTTGTGTGGTGATAAAACACTGAAGTAACTAAGAATTACCGGACGCCTCAGAATCACGAAAATTTTGTGTGGGTGAAATATCATTTTCATTGGAAATCCTCTGGCCTGGCATCGACTCATCCTTGATATTTGTCTTCCGACGGGATGATCCACTGCATCAAAATGGCTCGATCTCTTCCACCCAGCGGGCCAATACGACCCCCCCCCCTGCGACGTGTCGAGGATTCCTCAACGCACGCTTGACCCTGCCAGGAACAGAGCGCCGCGCTATCGCGTCCCCCCCCCAACCCGAGTTTCACCACGAGCGCTTTAATTTGACTGTTGTAATTTTTCTGGGAAGGAAGAAACAGGGATTTCAAAAACTTAAAGCTTCGACAAACCTCACGTATTTCACTATCAGGCATGTCTTCGAGATTCATCTTTGATCCGGCGTGAAATGCGATGTAGGAGACTCTGAAAAAGTTCGAACATCAAGGAACACGCTGGAAAAATCAATACTAAATCCCATCACGAAAAATGGGGCGAAATATGAAATGAAATGTGACAGCAAATCACTACGAAAGAGTGTGCAGCTACACAGCGTTCGAAATCGCATTGCTCCAGGTAGTCGTTTTTCAGTAGCAATTTCTACATCGCAGCGGAGACAGTTGTATCAACATGGTCCGCTTGAGCTGTTTAGCAGGGACACTCAAGCACACTTACTTGCCTTTAATGCTTCTTTTGAAAAATTGAAAAACTGCCTGCATTAATGCTCATCGGCATGAGCTGCTGCCGAAAAATAACTAGTTTCAGCATCCGTATAAGTTGAATAACAACTTCCCTCTAGAAATAGAATAACGGTGCTAACTTAGTTGGGGGGGGGCCACGCGGCGGCGCGGCAGTCTGCTCACCTGGGCTCTCTCGAGCGAGACAGTGTAAACTCGAACATTCCAGCTTTTCACGCATGTCAAGTGACTGCCCCCACCCCCCACCCCCTAGGCTGGCCTACACTCCCCCTGGCCCACGGATTTCCGAACATGCCAGGCGAGCAGACTGCCGCGCCGCCGCGTGGCCCCCCCCAACTAAGTTAGCACCCGGATTAAATTTCTGGGTGCTGTGGCCCCCCGAAGCTGCATTCATAATAAACCTTATCATATAATCAAATTAATAACGCCACATCTCTCCCATCCCACAAAACTGCAACTGATATAAAATTGTGAAGGACACGACGATCAGGCAATGAGTAAAATCCGAAGAGGGAATTCAAAATGTGAACACGCAAAACCTTCCAGCTATGCCGCCGGCGTCTCCATGAATAGTTTCCGGCCGAATCAACTTTACAATAGGCGGACAAAAGATGACCGCTGTGGTGGTTACATACAAAACACGAGATTTCACGGTTAAGTGGCGCGCCGGACTTTTCAACAACCAGCTGTCGAATATGAGGGACGTTTTCCGTTTGGAATCGTACTTGAAGGTCACATTAATATTTTTCGATCGGTGGAAGAACGCCTGCGAACGCACGCGTCGTTGTACGGCCTAGTTTCGATAGGAACTTGATTTAGCGCTCGAGGTCACTCTTTGCGTTGTGATCATTACCATGAATTAACTGCGAACTAAAATGGATCCGAAATTGGGAAGTCTTTCGGGTCTCTGGATCAACACGTTATGGGCCCAGGTCTTTTAGAGAGACAGCGATCATATCTTGCGATTTGGGAGGTTTTACGACCAACAACTTATTGGTTTCAGAAGCCCGCACCATGAATAGTTTGGTTCTAATAGGGGCACTGGCTCTGGTGAGAAAGAAATTCAAGAATTTTCTTTCAGAAGTGACGGAAAACTCAAGCCCACAAGCGTTTTGTTTCGTACGGCACAGGGATATGGTGCTAGGGGTGAGGAATACCTCCCGTAGCAGAACTATTGTGAATGGTGTTCCAATCTTGAGTTGAGACCTGGCTTGACTACCGTGAAAAATGGAGGAGATGGAAGTTGTGCCATCACCGCAAAAGAAGTACGTAGAATTAGTAAGCATAATAAAGAGGGTTTGTGCCGTAATAAGCTACGTCCCCAGTGCGGAGAAGAAATTTCTGGCCGTGTTGTGGCTGGCCTTAGGCCGATGTCAGACTTTGCGAATCGCGCGATTCGCTACTAGCGATTCGCGCGCTAGCGTCCGCGGTCGCGTTGCGGTACCAGCCAATTGAGTGATTCACTGGCCGCGACGCGACCGCAGACGCTAGCGAATCGCGCGATTCGCAAAGTCTGACATCGGCCTAAGTGGGAGGCAGAGCACAGTTTTCCATCCGTGTGAAGTTTCTCTGCTTTTTTGCAACTGGCGCATTATTTGGCACCTTTTTTTTTACTGTGAATCCAACCCAATCTTACCGTAATCCCTCGTTTTAAAGAGCTATGTCGTGGAGCTATCGCAGTGCTGTTCCGAACGTCATCTGCGGCAATTTGAGCTCCAGGAGGAAGCCAGTTTTGTGCCCTTGTCCAACGCTTTTGAGTTCTATTCGGAATTCTGGCACATGTTTCTGTTCACTGCCAAGAAACGCTGAATTCCAGCAAGCGACAAAATTGCCCATCTGAATGACTAATGTTTGCCGGATGTTTTCAATTCCTTCTGTCGAATATGCTTTCAGAATTCACACACATATTGTTACATGCCAGGTCTCGCCTAAAGGCTGCCCTGTTTGATTTTTCCTATTTCTCTAGCTTTATGAAGCTCTATGTTTTTCTCTGCCCCTTTTTCTTGGCTTAAAAATTCGTATTTCGCTGTTCATGGAGTGCCCAGAATAAGGAGATAAGCTTAGCGGTCTTAGAACACACTGAACAGCACATGTGAAAACATGGGAATTTAAAAAATAATTACAAAAATGCGTGATTCAGGGGTTGTGGGCGGAGTTTGCGCAGTGGGCGGGGTCAAGATATGGCTAATACGGGGAGTCCGTGAGCCAGGGGTGTTCTTTTTTCTGGGTGGTCCCATAGTTAGTGAATCACTCTACATCTATTGCTGTAAAAATTCCAAGAAAAATTGTGAAGTAGCACCCACATTAGCCTTTTTGATCAATTGGTCAACCCATTTTCACGCTGTCTTTCATGGCTATTAGTTCGATTTTTCTAGAACCTAATATTTCTGAGATTATTTCTCCATCCCTACCAATTAGGATATTCCCATGCTGAGAAGCATAGTGGATCAAGCAGAAGATAGGCGAGGGTGCACCGATGGTTCATTCTTATCCGATTAACTACCTCCTCTAAGGTAAGTTCGATTCTTCTGAGATGGTGGTGGAATACGATAGGGGCTCTACGCAGGGAGCCGACACCCAGCAATACCAGGGTCAGTGGTGATGACCGACGTCCACAGCTTGATGGCGATGCGTTCATTCTGAAGACAAAGCTAGACAGCTTGTTTTTTCCTGAGGTCGTTCGACTTCACCTTGAGGATATTCATGAGAATTGGAGACGCAAGGGTTGCCAGCTCCTCCAGCTCCGCCATAGCACTAACCTCGTGTTATCGAACGACCAAATACCCCCGTCTCTTTCGCTCATCCTGGATAGGAAACGTTACCTAACAATAAGCGAAATAATCTCAAGCCGAAATCCGATCTTTCT